>JAUMHM010000086.1:7679553-7692145 GCA_032362435.1 Melikaiella ostensackeni
CAGCGAACTGAGACCGGTTTCTAGTGGAAGGGGAAGGTCCACCAATCATTTTCCCCCACCAGCCGATTCGGTTGATCTCTTGGCAGACGCTCCACGCGGGAAGGCTCATTACTTTTCAATCAAACCCTGTATGTTATTTTATAACAATATAATAAAAATAATTGAAACATCGAAAATGTTTATTTCTCAGTGAATGGATCCTATACATTTTTAATTATTATAGTCGCCTAATTACTGCATTACTTATTCTAACTAAGTAAACGGTTATAAACATATACACTGTGTCACTGACCCCTGTGAACGCAACACCTGGAATTGATCGTGCACCCTCGGAAATAGTAAATCTCAGATGCTGAGGAAACCCATTAGACCTTTAACATGCATTGTCATTTAAAGTTGAGGAAAGCTGTCAAAACCATTTCCATGCATTAACCAAAGGACATGAAGATTCTATGGGCCCAAATCGACATATAAGCATCAGGTCTGAAACCTGCAACCAATCTGAATTTCAACCGGAAACCTACATCGTAAAAACTCTGCCCTAAAATACTCATTCAAGTTCTACACCAGTGAAGCTATTGTTACTATTAAATAATAATAATTATAGCTTCAATGGTGTACTTGGTAGAATTTGAATACGTATTTTAGGGACCCCTTTATATTCAAAATCGAGATAGAACAGTAACCAATTCGCAATAACGAATTCGGAGTTACCAGTTCGCAATAACCAATTTTTCGGAGTTCATAATTATTTGAAGGATTATGCGAATTAACATTAGAAAAAGGTCTATCCTGCTACCTAATTTGACGTCTGGCGAAGAGGATCTCAACCTAGCAAATCTGATCAACTCAAAACAGACCTTTTTCCTTCAACGCTAGCTAACATCGAAACACCGATAAGCTTTAACCATTCTTTTGCTATCTTATCTTTTTTTCTTTTTTGAGGAGTTCAGATGCACAGAAGTGTTTTTCTTTTATGGTGGAGAACTTTCAGTCCAAGCAAATTACCAAATTATGAAATGTAGCTGTTCAGGTCATTAGGTGATGTATCCTCTTCAAAAAGCCAGAAATATTCTTACTAGGGCTCAGTGGATGCGGATTTTCATAAGCTTTGCGAATATCTTTTTTTCAAATCTCTAACTCTTTTTTTGAACGAGTTATCGTCGTTCAAAGTCAGCAATGATTTTTTCGCGCTAGTTGTACCGACAATTTCCGACGGCGCGTAGTGTATAGTTTAATGCTAAAATTGATATTTTCGTTATGCTAACAGATTCCTTTTAGGCTAACTTCCTAAGCTGATTCGGCAGTTAGACTGAAATTGATGATTGAAATGAAAATTCGTTTATCCACAGGCGCGCTGTTTAGCCGAATGGCTAGGAATTCAGCTAAAAGCCGGATTTGTCTAAACTAAAATCCTACGACATACTCGTACAAGTATATTGTATAATAGGTATCTTAGGCAAGTGTAAAGTATGAAATTTGTTTTGTTAAGAGTGTATAAACTATAATATTTGATACTCATAATCTTCTGCTTTATGTAATGAATAAGACTGCATGTACATTTGAGGGAATCTTGGATATAAAGAGTACGCGAGATGTATACAACGATGCAAGTGGTTGACGACCTATTCAAAGGCTATAAGTGAAGGTATCTGGGATGAAGTAAGACTTTCTATTCGGGAAGTAAGAAATTATCTAATCATCGCGGACTGCGCGCGGTGGCAGGGCTGCGTTTTCCGAGGATCGTGTACTCTCGATAATCATATCTCGTTACATCAGGTAGGAGGTAGCTGTAACGATTGAGATCGGGTCTGACGTTATGACGTGATGGTACACGTAAGATCGTTACAAGCTACTAATTTAGCGGAAAGACCGATACTTCCATTTCTTTTTCTATTTCTGTTTCATTTTCTATGATGATAGAGTCACACGAGATAGTATTACACGTGCAAATATTTTTCTGCTTTTATATATACATATACTACTCAATACTCAGAATTATAGTTTTTGAAAGAAGAAAAGTAAATTGCATAAATAATTGAGATTTTCATTATTTGTACATATTTAGAAAGACATTAAAAATTCTTATTAATTATATCGGATAGAAAACATATTGTTGGATACCCAGCTACAAATTTCCGAGCTATAAATATTTTTAACACGTAGTAATTTAAGATGCTTGAAATGACTCGGTTGTTTATTTCGACCACATTACGTCTACACGGATGAATTGTTTGATGTAATATTTTTACCATCTAATCTAAAGACAATAATCTGTGAATATATAGAGAGCTTTTTTCCGGAAAACGTTTTTGGTGTTGTTTTTTTTTTAAATTGAAGATGAAGCATTTTTTTTCGCCTGAAAGCGACAAGGATAGGCAAGCCATTTTTATCTATTGCAGCGCTGCAATAACTCCTGAATGGCTTGCTTCTCGTTGCCGCTTTCAGACGCAAAAAAATGCTCTATCGTCAATTTGAAAAAAAAAACAATCACAAAAACATTTTCCGGAAAAACCTCTGTGTAAACTTACAGATTAACGCCTTTAGATTAAGTAATAAAAATATTACACCAAACAATTAATTTGGGTAGACGTAATAACTTTTGTTATAGTAAGAACATAGACCAATCTTCTTAATGATAAATCTCTATCACAATATCAAGTCATGCCTAATCAACTTCAAAAAATTTTGACAATTAATTACGGTATCAGTAAGAAGTACGGAAAATTCCGTAATACTAGACAGTGCCTTAATAGTAATACAACATTCAAAGCTCAACATTTTTTTTTCTTATTAGAGCTTTTTCAAAATTATACAATTTTGTTTCAATAATATCATTGTTTAAACGAAATACAAACTTCAATGGATGAGACCAACGATCGCTGATATATTTTCTGTCTCTTCCAGACATCTCAGCCAGATATCTTCTTTAGTCGAAAAATACGAAGGCGGACAAAAATACATGGGAGCCACGGCCATTTACGATGTCATAGAATATCATTTGCCATTAAGGCTTTCAATGTGAAATGATAAAATGTTTTAGTGATTTGACAGGCTTCAAATTGAATTTGAATTTGAATTTGACAGGCTTCAAATTAAAAACGCTTATTATAATTTAAATTTAAATTAAAAAATTCAATTTAGATTAAACAAAAATTCAAATTCCTCTCTAACATACAGTCCAATTCATGTATGCCTTTAAAAAAATCCAAAAGAGGAAAAAAAAGAAGGCGACCATCGAAGCGACCTCCAGATTCCCTTCCTTCTTTTCTTCACTCGTCCTGCTTTATTTCTATCCTTTCCAATCTTCAGGGATCGTTCATATATTACGTAACGCATTTTTCTTTTGTTTAAATAAAGACGAGAATAAAATTCCCGTGAAATTAAAAAGGACACAACTATATGAACAAAAGAAAAACGTGTTACATAATATATGAACGACCCCTTAGGCAAAAAGTATTAACAAAAATATTTATTTTAAACACATTTATTTTGTCATTTTTAGTTCTTGAAATTAACATTTTGTTAATTTTTAAGAATTTTCTCATTAAATTAAGTCTAAAAGGATATTTCAAAGATGTTGAGACGTCTAGTATATAAGGAGCATTGAACCTCATAATTATGCAAAACCAACCTTCGTCAGATTCTATCAATAGAATTTCGACTTTTAAAAATTCTCTAGCTCGTCCTCTTTCACTTCTACTTGAATTATCCACAGCTCTATGATTATTTTAAACGCTACTCTCCACAATTTCCACCATACAGAAACCTTAGTTATAATTCTGCTTTGTCTTCTTTGGTGACAAATTATAGGTGATACATTCATAATTTCAGTGACCTCTTCTTTTTAAGAGTGAATGGAATTCTCAATGGTAAACATTTTTCTGAGGTAAATGCTTTCTCTAGACTTTCTTGGTCAAGTGGGTAAAACATTTATACAAAAAAATTATATAAAAGACAAAAGATATTAGTTTAGGGTCCAATTAAAAGTCTGTTTCGATCAGGTAATATAGATTGGATAAGTCTATAATTAGAACGTGAACTTTGTGTTCATAAAAAAAAATTGCGCTCTATTATTAAAAAATTATTGAACGTTTAAGACCCTGAGTTTTAAATTACGAGCTGAAACTGAAAGCATTTTGATGTTTCAGACTTGATTATTTTAAAAATTGAAAGTGTACATATTATAGGCACAAAACTTAAGTTTAGTCGTCTTCATATTATAGAACGTATAAAACAAACGAGTTCATCAGTTGATATCCTTCAAATCGGACAGGCGCTCTTTACTTGTACAGAAAAAAGTTACATGATATACTTTTCAAATGGAAGACTTATAATGAAAGCTTTAAAACTAATTAATTTCAAACACTGATTTATTATTTGCTTTATTGTTTTTAAATTTAAAAATACAGCAGTTTAAACAATTAATATTCCTGAATCTTAATTGGATTAGAGGCATTATATACTGAAAATTTTGTGACTTGAAGTCAAATTGAACCATTTCTATTTCCAAGCATTCAAAATTAGATAATTTTGATTTTAAAAAGTTATATCTAATATTGCTCAATTTTTATTGTATTCTAGTCATTTAAAATTAAAATCGTGCAAATCTTAAAAATTTTAGGCCAAAAACTAAAGCCTTCAAAATTGAACAGTTTCAATGTTCATGCAATGAAAATTCGACAGGTCAAAAATATAACATTAAAACTTTTGAAAGTAAAAAATTTCAAATTAGCAGATTTCAAAATTGAAAAATTCAGTGGCATTCTAGGTCAAATTGAAATGCTATCAATTCAAAATTGTTCAATTCAAAACGTTTTTACTTTTTATGGTTTCAAATTTAAATTCTTCTCACTAAATAGAGAATTTTCATGTGTCATTAATACGGAAAATAATTATTGCATCTTGTAGATGATGTTACATTGAGTTTATTTTTACAAGAAATAAATCAACATTAGATCACAAAACGATATTTCTCTGTTAGGAATTGATTTCACCGACGAGGCGTGATATCACAATAAAATGCCTAATTCAAAAATATAATAAATTTTCTGCGCACGCTGCACTTTTTTGTGCGCTCCGTATATCGGACATCATCATAATATCCGCACTCGCTCCAATGCAATATTTTAAATCGGCATTTCCAACCAAGTTTAAATAAGCTATAAGTACTTAAAATTAAAAAGGCGCTATTATCAAATGTTGTGATCATAAACTTTCAAATAAAATGATTTTTAGAAATCTGCCCGCAGCACAGCCACATTCTCATCACGCGCTACGCGCCTAAATCGCTTCGCTCGCAACTTTAAGCGCGCCAGGACGCGCGTCTGTCTGACGCTCTCTGTCTGCTTTAACGAATACATTCTCATCGCGTGTTTCGCGCTTCACACTCGATTAAAGTATGTCCAAAACGCAAAACTCTGTATATTATGTTGAACTCTATTGTACACGGTGAGCCATTTTAATCTATAATCCCACATATCTTCTAAGATACTTTATCTACGAAGAAATATGGTAGTTCCAACAAAGGTTGACCAGGACCGAGGGAGACATTTGACTGTACCATCAATTTTGACCTTGAGGTTAATTTTCAAGGTCAAATGGAGGTAAGACCCTTTTCTTAAATGAGAACCCCTATTTTTGACTGCGGATTTGAAAAGAACGGGAAATTTCACGTCAAAAATGACCTGTGGAAAAATGGTTTTTGTGACCTTGGAAAGGTCAAAAATTAAGGAAAAATGTCTGAGAAATGACCAGATGCCCTTTTGCTGAATTGTCTTGGCTTTTTGGAGTAAACAAACGTTCAAGATGCTTCACAAAATTCGATGAAATGTTAAGGTGTACATCACCTTGACCATCATGACCTTCAGGTCAATTTTCAATGTCACTTGAAGGTCAAAACGATTTTTTTTAGATTGAACTCTGTGTCCGGATGATTTTTTTTAATGGACTCCAGGCTGTGGATTGTTATCACAACACCCCCCCCCTCCAAATACACCCACACAGTAACAATCATTTCGGATAAGATGTAAAGACTGTGACTATGTATGTAGTTACAAAAGTGTAGTGTAGCAAAAGTAATTTTTTACCTTTCCAAAGTCACAAAAACCATTTTTCCACAGGTTATTTTTGACGTGAAATTTCCCGCTCTTTTCAAATCCGCAGTCAAAAATAGGGGTTCTCATTTAAGAAAAGGGTCTTACCTTCACTTGGCCTTGAAAATTGACCTCAAGGTCAAAATTGATGGTACAGTCAAATGTCCCCCTCGGTCCTGGTCAACCTTTGTCCGAACCATTTCTTCGTAGATAAAATATTTTAGAAGATGTTTGGGATTATAGATTAAAATGGATCACCGTGTATATTAAATGTATGTTTTAATCATTTCCATACCTCGGTCCGCCCATGGAAAAATCCCGCCGTGGACAGATCCTCTGGCGCTGGCCCGGCCCAGGCCAGACTGTCTGGTTTCCAGCCTAGACGCTGACCAGACATTCTAGCCTGGGCCCGGCCAAAAGTCTAACGTTTATTTGGCTAGCCCCAGGCTAGACTGTCTGGTCAGCCGCTAGTTATTGGCCGGTCGAGCACTAGTTAATGGCTGATCAGCCACTATTTGTAGGGCGATCGACCCCATTGGGCCCCGATTCAAAGACATAATTGAAACCGACTCAATACATCAGTTTCAATAATTTTTTTTGTAATCGGAGCCAGTTGGGTGAATCGATTCCATTTGGAACCAATTAATTCCTTCCACTAGGGCTGAATAGAATTTTTTGCTTTTAGAACCAGAAGGGTAGGTGTGGGGTTTATTGTTTATAAAGGTTTGAAACTTTTGACAATTTATGACGCTTGATCGATACAAACTGGCAGTGCGTCAGAGTCAATACGTAGATGTTCGTAGACACTTCACTAAATCAGGTATTTCAAGTTGTGGCGTCAGGTGGCAAGGTGTCGGCACGCTGAGGGCCAAGCAGTGAATACGAATTACTTGGGACAAAACTTAATTTTATTCATTATTTTTCTAATTGGCGCCAAACCTAGACCAGAAAAGACTGTCAAGGTGATAAGAAAAAAGGTCTTGTTTTGATAGTGTGAATTTCTTACTTTCTATCATTTTAGACACTCTGTAACTCTTTCGAAATATGTCAAAAAAAATTTGCTGATCGAACTTAAAACTTTTTTTGTTTTTGGATAGCTGATCAGCGCCAGTCCTGGGCCAGTACTTAGAATTTTTTGTTCTTGGCTAGCTGATCAACGCCAAACCTGGACCAGACCAGAATGTCAAGGTGACAAGAAAAAAATTCTTGTTTTGATAGTATGGATGTCTTATTTTCTATCGTTTTAGACACCCTGCAACTTTTTCCAAATATGTGAAGGAAAAATTTCCTGAGTGAACTTAGAACTTTTTTTGTTCCGGGGCAGCTGATCAGCGCCAGTCCTGAGCCAGACCAGACCTTCTAGACTAGACGGTCTAGATAAAGTCAGACCTGGCCGAGGTCTGGCGCTACCCTGGGCCATGTCAGGTTTTCCAGACTAGACCTGGCATCAGACTGCCATTAAATTTTCCCACACGGGCGCGGCTTCTGCTTTAGGTGAAGAATTTTGCTGTTAAACACTTTATTGTACCTTGTATCGTTATTCCATGAAGTTAAATTTATTACTTTTAATGTCATTTTTCACGATTAAAACGAAAACTACGTGTCTTCCCAGGTTGGCAACATAAGTATGGGAGTGATCAATCATTGACTTTCCGAAGTATAAAAATGTATGTCAAATGAGGCAATCCCATACTTCCAGTATATTGAAATGGTATAGATAAAGTATAGCTTAGCTGAAATATAGCTGAAGTATGAGATATACTTTATCTGTACTTAAGTATATCTAAAGTATAGGCTATACTTCATCCATACTTAGGTATAGCTAAAATATAGACTATACAATTCATTTATACTTAAGTATGGTTAAAGTATATCGGACATGTGGCACTCATTTGTTTTTCAAGACATCCTAGTAACGGGATAAAAATAATGCATCATGAATATCGATCGCGAGTGTAACGGAAAAGCGGGATAATCAAATTTTGAAGTTCCAAAAACAATCGTTTAATTTTTCCTCACGAAATACACTTCCGATTTGAAAATAACCTTCTCAATGTTTCAGCTTCATAGGAATTCATTACAACAGAATCATCATCATCGCAGACAATAGAAAACGTATACTGTTCACATATCATATATGGCTTAGAGATCCAGATTATCAAAAAATGGTCAACAGCAAATTTGTAGGTCTATTTTAGGCCGACAATTTTGTCATTAAAATTCTGATTATATCTTGTGTCTTTTTTCCAAAAATCTAAATCTTTCATTTTTAATGTTATTTTTCATGATTAAAACAAGAACTATGCGCTTTATGCAAAAATAGTGTTAACCAAATTTGTAGATCTTTTTGAGATAAATAATTTTTTTCTTACACTTTTTCGTATCTTGCATAGTTTGACCGAAAAGTAGAATTTTTTATGATAAATAATATTTTTCACGATTAAAACAAAAACTATGAGTCTTATAAAAAAATAATATGACTCAAATATGTAGATCTTTTTGAGTTGAACAATTTTTCATTTTAACAATTTTCATATCTCGTATACTACCGTGAAAAACAAGAAAATCTGTAACTACATATAGAATCGAGCTGAGATATAGACGTGAATGTCTTTTTCGTAAACCAAGAAAGAAAAGAGTGTATCTTCAAACAAATGACAATGCACTGCACGAGCTGATGTACTTACAGGTTTGTGTTTTTCTGTATTGCTAGTTACAAGTCTTTTATTCTACGTAACCAGAAATTTTGCAGATGTAGGCGAAATAAAATTGTTTATTAAGGCCTTAATTACCATTCTTCTATTATAAACCATATAACGTATGAAAGAATGAGTTTGTACGCTTGGAAATATATCAATACCTCAAATTTCATGAAAAGTGTAGCTACCGGTTCTCTTGTTTTGCACGGCAGTATAGTTTTGCTGGAAAATTGAATTCTTTATTTTTAAAAAAGCATTTTCGATGGCTAAAACCAGAAACGTTGGTTAAAAATAACTGGTTAATGAACTCGTCCTTTCTTTTTAGCCCCTGAAACAGTATTCCAAGGGGCAATCCAATCCGATTACTCTTTCAAAAATCATCCAGTATACAGACGACGACAACGACAGACAAACAGACAACATTGTAAACCCTGTTTTTTCGGATTCAGGGGGTTTCGAAACGTGGAGATTTAATGAAATCCGCGATAGTCAGCTTTCACACAAAACTAATACCTTCTCATTATGATGACAATATAAAAATGCATGCAAATTCTGTAATCAAATTTGGAGAAGATGAAAAAAACCAAGGCAATTCCAGTGGTTATTAAACGATGCAATCCTGTCATTTATTCTAGTTTTAAGAAGACATTTCTACATTTTCCATTAGGCTCACATATAGATGTCATTTCCTTGCTGACATTTGCAGCAAGGTTAAATTTTGATCGCATCATCTAGGTGTGGCATATATTTATGGGTAGTAAAGCTCTAGCATTGTTCGGCATAAAATAATAATAATAACCAGCAGATTTATTGATATTTTCTCCGCGAAGTATTTAGCTAGTTAGAATCTTTTTATAGATTAAAGGAAAGCGACACAAATATAGATTGTTCAGGAATGATGAATTCATATACATTAATAAATAAAAAGAAAATTACGTAATCGTTTTACAGACATTAGACATACATGATATAAAAATTCGCGTTTTCTCTATATTGGGAAGGAACGATGGTCATATGCGTAAGCAAAAGTCACATCATTAATGACCCACTTAAATCACCCGGAACACTTTCCCTGAGTTTACAAGTGAATACTTCCGTTTCACTTTTGGTATTAGTAGGTAGTTCGTAACAGGCTGCTCGAATTAAAATAAAATCGTAATGTCGCGTCAAATACTTTTCAAATCTGTCAATGTGTCAAGAATGAAAGAAGTAGAAAGTTATCTTCATCGGTAACTGAAATAAGGCGAAGCGAAGGCGCGCTCGTAACTTAAGATTCTCACTTCTTAATTTACTTTACTTCAGGAAATCTTGTCAAGTGACTTTCTACACAATTTTAAGAAGATTTTCCATTTTATAAATTGCTTTTATTATTATTTGCATTTCAATGACGCAATTTTTACACAAAGTATTTTCAAATTATTCTGTAAATCTTAATTAGGTAGTAAGAATTGACTATAATTTAATTATTGCAAAGTCGTTTACTGATTTCCAAAATTTATACTTGGCTGTTGAATTATTGTGAAAACAATAATTTATTTGGTTACCAAATGGATTGCCAAAGATAAGATTACTAAACGAATTAGTAAAAGTGGACTACGAAGTAGTCATTTTTAAAATTATTTATAGTAAGATAGTAAGTCATTTTTGGCTAAAACTTTAGTGAAAAGTTGAAAACTATTAAAAGAAATATAATTATGAAATACAACTAATATATAGTACATACAGATTTTCATTGAAGTGAATTAGTAACTCTCTATCCAGTGATTAGCATGATTTAAGTAGAGTCAAGTCGTTTATTAAATATTAATTCATTTATTATATAGATTCGTCTACGAATTAGTACAAAATGACTAATTCATAGTCAAATCATCCTACTAATTCTGCATTCAATTTGCAGTTCAATTTCTACTAATTGAATTAGTAGATTCAGAGAGCAGTATTTTACTTTATTATTTATATTCAATTCTTATTTTTTTAAATAGGTAACATTCAACAAAATAATTTTGTTATTCAAATATTTTACATTCAGTGAAGTGTCAATGCGAAGAAAATGCCAATTTTCATTCCGAACTCGTCTATATTGAAATTACTTACACTAGAACAATACAAATTTTCGTTTACTATTTTACATAGCTTTTATAATGAATTGCTGTCTACGGATTGCAACCTCATAAGTTCAACCGGACCACCAAATTAAAAATTACATCTTCGAAATAAAAACTGTATGCTACGAAAGATGAATATTCTAAAAAATTTCAGAACATTCTCAGTATGCTTAATAATATTCTAAAAAGTTCTAGATTA
The DNA here is from genome assembly GCA_032362435.1 of Melikaiella ostensackeni. Classification (NCBI taxonomy): domain Eukaryota; kingdom Metazoa; phylum Arthropoda; class Insecta; order Hymenoptera; family Cynipidae; genus Melikaiella; species Melikaiella ostensackeni. Next base: position 7,690,652 of record JAUMHM010000086.1, read on the forward strand.
TTCTAGAATATAAAAACACATTTCAAGAAGATTCCAAAATATTCTATAAAACTCCGGAACATGCTTAGAATGCTCAATATTGTTCTAAGACATTCTAGAAAATCCAAGCTTATTCCAGATTATACAGAGACATTCTAGAAGATTCTAGGTTATTATAGAAGATTCCCTATTTTTCAGAAGATTCCAGAATGTTTCAAATTATTCAACAAGTTCCTATATTCTTAAAAAGCTTGTAGAACATTCTACAACATTCCAGCAAATAGAAGATAATTTCAAAACATTCTAAAATTTTCAGAAGTTTTAGAAACGGAGATATTTATTACCATTCTGAATCATTATAGAAAAATCAAAACGTTCCACACTATTCCAAAATATTTTAGATTCTTTAAGAACATTGTACAATATTCTATTTTACAAAAATATGAAAAATTCCAAAAAATTTGAAAATGCACCCAAACCCTTTAAAACTATTAAGGCTCTTGTTGAACCTTTTAAACCTAGCTAGGGGTAAGGAGTTCCATCTTTAAATAATTCATTGAGTCAATAATCTTTTTTTATTCACCTAAAAAATGATAAAAACATGTTTCAGAATATGGCAAATAAAACAAAATCTTTTGCTTCATGTTTTCAGTGGACGATGCATCTGGGAGATATACCAATGGTTACTTTTGGGGAAACTCTTATTACACTGGGTCCGCCACTGAGTGTTACTTTATTGGAAAAAGAAATGAGAAAAGGTCTCTTTACTCTACTTCAACTAATGATAATGGAGTTCGAGAATTCAATAGTGAACCAAAAAGAAAGAGGAACTCCGGTCAAAGTGGTCCACAATCTTTATCTGAAGATATCCCAGACGATCCACCTTATCCCCTGGGATTCTTCATAATGAGAATTTCACTGAATGGGTCATTTTTTCCTACGGTAAAACAAAATAAGCAAATATTTTTTTATGAATATCAATCATTCCAGTACTAAATAAATATAAATACTTATATTTATAGCACTTAATTTTTATCATACGAACTGTCTACTATTACGGAATTTTCCGTAAGATTAACCCATTTCCAGCTTGTCCAAGGCTAGTATTACGGAACTGACGTCCTATTTTATCTTTTTGCGCAGACGCAAATTTTGCTGATTCACCAGATAAACTGACTAATTTTTCAGCGAAACTTGTTGATACGCGGTTATAATATTGTTCACTGTTGAAGGCAGCGGAATTTTAACTGATTTAGATTCAGCGAATTTGAAGATATCACACTAATCCTATCGAAAACATACTGTAACCCCAAAGTGCAAAAAATTTTGCCAGTCAATCCTTTTCAAAATAAAATATAAAAAATGTGCCCGCTTCGCGGGCACATTTTCATCGCCCGCTTCGCTCGCAAGTTTGAGCGCACCTGTGGCGCGCGATTCTGTCGTCGCGCTTCGCGCTCGGTGTTATATGTTTTTGATGTACAAATTACTAAATTTGTTTTTGATTTCAAATGAAAA
>JAUMHM010000086.1:7694102-7724430 GCA_032362435.1 Melikaiella ostensackeni
GAGGATAAATTGTTCGATTTTTTAAGTACTACGAATAGCCGTACATATAATTTTCAAATCTTGAAAAAAATGGTCTCAAAAATTTTGAAAATGCTCCAAGTTTTTGAATTTTTATCCAAAATGGCTGGCTAACGAACTCGACCTTCAGTTTTCGATACTAAAAGAGTGTACCAAAGGCCAATCCAATAGATTCATTTGTTCGAAAGTTATTGTGCTCACAGACAGACATACAGACAGACATACAGGCAGGCAGACACATTCGTAAAAACCTGTTTTCGGGTTCAGGGAGTCTCAAAACGTGGACATTTGACAAAAACGGGGAGGGTGTCAAATTTTACACAAATCTAATACCTTCTCTGATGAGAATGTAAAAAATGGCTCCATGAAAAAAGTTTCTTCTTTGAAAGCCAGTGCTATTATGAAAAGTAAAATTCCCGCCAATATATATAATTTTGGCAAAACTTAAAGCAAAAATATTCTCAAATTCCTATTTTAACTCTCGCCACTCTATTCAATTTGCTCTCCTTTTTAATCTTCTTCAGGTAGTCCGTCCCCCTCTCACTCTTCACCATCCTATACCAGCTATTGTACCTTGACTCCGAGATTTTTTCCCATCTTTCCTCTCCTTGCCTTACCCTCATCTCTTCCTCTATTCCCTGCCATTCTCTACCCCTCACTTGCCTCCTCCTTCTCAGTTTCTCTTCAAAATTCCAGGATCTTCTCAGTTGCCTAACCACCATTTTCTCTCGTCCTATTTCTTCCCTCAGCATACAACCTGGGCAGCTCCAAATCATCCCCATGCAGAGGCGAATCCAGACGAGAGTTTTTTCTGGGGGGAGTGGGCATCAGAACCGTTTAGGAATATTCTTTACAAAACAGACCATGAGAAAAGCGGTGAATACTTTTTGTGTACGAGTTTTTATGCAAATATGATTTTTCGGGGGAAAGAAGGGGGTGATGACTCGGGCCCCCCCTCTTCACTAGATCGGTGCCTGCCCCAATGATCCATCTCAGGAATTTCTTATTGAAACTTTTCACGCTCTTATGCTCTTTCCATCCCCAAATTTCGACTCCATAACTTAACACTGACCACATTAACACGTCGAACATCCACAATAGGGTGATCCAAAAAGCCTTTTTTTTGTAGAGGACAACGATCCCCCCATTTGATTCCAAATCCAAAAAAAAATCCTTTTTTTTAATTTTTATTTTAACAGGTGCCTATTTTGACTTGAAATTTCTCATGTAAATTGAATGGGGAAAAATCACTTTTTGGGGTTTTTAGAATAATTTTTCAGGGCTTGACAAAATGATACGGGAAAGTATAGAGGCTTCTTGAGAACAATCCAACGAAGAATTTCATGTATCAGACATATGGATTTGACGCCCCTCACACACGCCCACGGTGCCTTGAAAACTACCCTTGAGTCCAAAAATGTCAATGCTTCATGAGATCGACCCTTTTGAGCACTTTATTCTCGTCTTTTTTACTAAAAATTATTTCTATTGGTCTAGCGGATTATTTATTACCATCGGTTAATTAATTTTTAAATATTCAAACAATTTCCATTTGTTGAAATAATTTTTTATGAAAATTCGTTTTTTATAAATAAAAATTATTACTACTCGTATAGTAGAATGTTTATTAATATTGGTTGTTTGGTTTTCACTTATTTAAACAAGTGGGATTTGTTTAAATTTTTTTTTTCGAAAAATCTTTTTTTTTTATACAAATTATTACTACTGGCCTAGTGGAATAAAAAAAATAGAAAATTATTAAGAGGAACACGGGAAAGAATTGAAGAATATTTAACATGGAGGGAGAGGAAAAGGAAATGGCAGATCGAGCAGAGGGCATGAGTTGAGAAGAAAAAAGGGCACATGGTTTGGATAGGGAGAGACAGGATGTGGATAAATGGGGAAGAATGGTTCTGGGACGAACAAATAGAAGAAATAAGGAAAAAGGGAAAAAGACTGAAGAAAAAAAGGAGAAAGGAAGAGGCAAATGAGATTAGAGATCAAAAGGAGGGGTTTACAAACGACAAGGGAGAAGAACAGTGAGGAGGATAGGTCTGCGAAGGAAAGAGAAAAACGTGAAAATAGCGTTCTGTAATGTGTCAGGCTTAATGAGTAAGAATGAAGGATTTTGGGAGGAGTTAGAAAAGTGGGATGTGATTATGGTGAGTGAAACCTGGGCGGATGAGACGGATTGGAAGGGAATGAAAAAGATTTTACCAAAAGGTTATGTGTGGACGATCCAAGAAGCAAGAAAGGAACACGTTAAAGGGAGAAGAATGGGCGGCATGGTCTCAGACGTGAGAAAAGAATTGGAAGCAAAAGGGAGAATAGAGAATAGATAACATTTACGTACTTAACTACTTGATTAATAGAAATTTAGGGAGAAAGAAAGGGAAACTAGTCGCTTTGTTCGTTGATTTTGAAGCAGCGTTTGACTCAGTGAACAGAAAAGTTCTATGGCAGGCAATGAAAGAGAGGGGAATAGACGAAAGGTTGGTGGAGAGGATAGAGGAAATGTTATAGAAACCAGGATTAGGGTGATGATAGGAAAGAAAAAAGGGGAGGTATTCTGAACAGGAAGAGGTCTTAGGCAAGGGTGCCCATTAAGTCCGCTACTATTTAGTATACTGCTGACAGACTTAGAGGAGAAACTAAAGGAAAAAGAGAAGGGGGAACGGTTTTGTGTAATAGCAAGCTATACTCACTAGCGTACGCGGACGACGTGGTCCTGTTAGCAGATGATAAGAAGGGGGTGAACCTAATGATGAGAGTATTAGAAGAGTATGTAGGAGCAAAAGACTTAACGGTGAACGTAGGTAAGATCAAGGTGATGTGCTACAGAAGCAGAAGAACTAAAATAGATTACTTTTGGAAGATGAACGAACGAACAGTGGAATTGGTGGAGGAGTTCTCTTACCTAGATTTTTGGTTTGTGGCAGGAGGGGGAAACGAAGTGCGGTGAAGAAAACAATTGAATGAGCAAGTAAAGTAATGGGCCAAATATGGGGTATAGAAAAGAGTAGGTTCAAAGACGATTGGAGGATGAAGGTTTGGATGTTTGATGTTGGTTTGGGCGGTGTTATTTAATGGAGTGGAGGTTTGGGGCTCGAAGGAACATAGGAAAAAGGAAAGCGTGCAGGAGAGATTTCTGACATGGGTAATGGGGGTTAGTTGGAGTTGCCCAGGATATATGTTAAGGGAAGAATTAGGAAGGAAAAAATGTAAACCAAACGAATGAAGGGAGCTTGGAGTTTTGAAGAGAAATTAAAAAGGAGTGACGGAACCAGAATATTTGCAAAAGATAAGAAAGGAAGATAAATGGAGTAGGGTGGTACGATTAAGAATGGGAGGAGTGAAAGCTTGTAGATAGTAGATGGATGAAGAGGAGAATCTGTGTAGAGTATGTGGATACGAAATAGAGTCATGGGCGCACGTATTAGAGAGGTGTATATGAGAAGATGGAAAGTTGAGCGTGGATGAGTGTGTAAGATGGATTTTGGGTGAGAATGGACAGGGAGTGAGATGGATGAAGAAATTGGAGGAACTGAGAGAAAGCAAGGGAACAGCGCAGAGCCAAGCGGTTAATCCTGTTGAAGGAAAGTAAACAAGTAAAAAATCAATTAAGAATCTTTGAAAACTATGATTTTATGGTAAGAGGAAACGGAAGCCCTGGATGATCGCTCATTTTTAGATTAAATTAGACATACATACATACATACATACATAGTTAAATTACTTTTTATTATTTAAACGAATATCATTTATTTTAATAATTTTTTTTCGAAAATTCGTTCTTATATGTTCCTGTTAAGAAGATAAGTAATTGTTGAAAAAATTCAGAAATATAAAAAAAATTATTGTTTTCAACAATCATAAGTTTTAATATTAATAACAGAGAAGAGAAATTTCCAAATTTTGTGGAAAAAGTATTGTTTAAACAAATCAAATATTGTTGAGAATGAATAATTATTTATTTTTTAAACAATTGGAAAATATTTAAAAATAAATGTATGCCACTTAACGATAAAAATCTACCAGTTCGACGAATTTTTGGAAAAAAACATTTTTGATACAAAGGAAATTTGTTTGAATAATAAGAAATTGATTAACCAATGCTGATAAATATTCCACTAGACCAATAGAAATAATTTTCAGTAAAAAAAACGAGAATAAAGTGCTCAAAAGGGTCGATCTTAGGAAGAATTGACATTTTTGGATTTAAGGGTAGTTTTCAAGACACCGTGGGGGTGTGTTAGGGGCGTCAGACCCATATGTCTGATACATGAAATTCTTCGTTGAATAGTTCTCAAGAAGCCTCTATACTTTTCTGTAACATTTTTTGAAACCCTGGAAATTATTTCAAAAACTCCAAAAAGTGATTTTTTCCTATGCAATTTACATGGGAAACATCAAGTCAAAATAGGCACCTGTTAGAATCAAAATTTAAATAAAAAAGAAAAAATAGGAAATTTATTTTTTGTCCGCCGTACACCGAAAGTAAGCCTTGTCGGTGTCGTTTTGCGTGCGAAAAGTTGATTTTTCCACACTAGTGCCATAAAATTGTAAGTGTGCGGAAAATCAACTTTCCGCACGCAAAACGACACCGACTCGGCTTACTTGCGGTATACAGCGAACAAAAAATATCGTTCGTATCACGTGCGGTACGTATTTTAACGCGCGAGCGAGTCGCGACTCGGGCCGACGCGACACGAGTAACTTCAGCCCTCTTCGCGACTCGCTCTTGCGTTAAAATACGCCTTCCCGCACTTGATACGAAATATACTATTTTCGGATTTTTAATCAAATGGGGAGGATCGTTGCCCTCTAGCATGAAAAAAAATTTTGCCATACATTTTTGGACCACCTTAATCCACACTCTCATCCTCCAGTCGTCCTTGAACCTTCTCTTCCCTATACCCCACGCTTATCCCATTCCTTTGCTCGCATGTTCCAATCTCTTTCTCGCCTGTGCAGCTCGTTTCCTCTTCCTGCTTCGAATCAAAATCCTAGGTAGCAGAACTCATCCACCACCTCGCTATTTATCTTTCTTTGTACTCTACTCTATACTTTCTATTTCTTAAACACATCATCTTAGTATTACTCACATATACTCTTAAATCTTTTTCTCTCACTTACTCTTCGAACGCTCTCATCATCAGATTCATCCCTCTTTCATCATCCGCTACTAGAACTACATCACCTGCGTATGCTAGTAACTACAGTTTGCCCTTTTTCCAATATTATCCACCCTTTGTCTTTCCTCTCCATCTTCTCCTCCAAGGCTGCCAATAGGACACTAAACAGAAGAGAGCTCAACGGGCACCCTTGTCTAGTTGCCTAAGTCCCTCAAAATTGTATTATCAATTTCAGAAAAGACTGATTCATCTCGGAGTGTGCCTTCCATTTTCGTGCAGCGCTTCGGATGTGGCTGTGATCGCAAAACTCGCTGCGAGTGAGACAGCAGCGCAGAATTCTTTTATAGAAAATGTTCGAGACCAACGTAATTATTACGATGTATATGCAGATAAAGTGTTTTGGATACTATTGTAAGTAATTAGATAAATATTTATAAATGGAATATTTCATAATTTCAATTAAATTTTACTCTTATAGAAGCAAATTTTCCAAAAAATAAATTCTAGAAAACATAATATTTTATTGTTGGATTTAGAAAGTTAAAAGTTTTGAAATATGCTTTAAATGTTTATTGTACGCCTGATACTGAATCACTTTTTCCACTTTTTAAAGAATTTTATTTATTTGTTTGCTTATTTACCTCCTTCCCTTTTTTATACTTGTTACAAAGGGTCAATAATTAAAAATTTTCATATTTCATGTTGAATGGAGCTTAAAATTTAATAATAAATGGACTATTCAAACAACGAAAATTGGAATTTATGGGCCTTAAAAATGACCAATCTAAAATTGAAAATGTGCATAAAGTGTTCCAAATGAAACCGAGTTGGAAGAGTAATTTAAAATTTAAAAGGTCCAAATTGTAAAATTAATAATTAAAAGCGATCATAAAAGGAATTATTTTAAATTGAAAGTAGATAATTTTAGGCTTCACAAAGCGATAACCTTTGAATAATTTGCAATTAAAAGTGTTTGAAAAATGATATTAAATTGATTCTTTCAATTCAATTAAATAATTTGCTATTCAAATCTTCATTGTTGTAAATTTTTTTATTAATTACATTAAAATGGAATAATTTAGAAACCAAGCATTTATAATAGTACAAATTAGAAATTTTCTAAATTGAAAGCCATACTTAAATAACATTAGAGGATGTTGAAAATTTTTTTCGATCTACTGGTCATTTTTTGCTGCTGGGGTTAAGTGGTGCATGTGGAGGAAAGCGACGCGACGCACCCTTAATTCTGCATTTCTGAATGCGATATTTGCATCTTCTAGGACCTAGGTAAAAATATAAAGGATTGCAACTAACAATGGTAAAACTTTAATTGGAAAGCGTAGTAGAAGCAATATCGCGTTTTGAATACAGAATTAAGGGTGCGCCGCTTTCCCCACAAATGCACCGCTTAGCCCCAGTTTAAGGTAATTTAATTTTTTTTCCGACATTGAGTGACAAACCTGTATAAGAAATTTATGTTTCGTTTTAAGCTGAGATTTAGAAATGTGGGTCAAATTCAACTGTTTTTTCTGGATATACGTAACAAAGTAAGAGTTTAAAGGACGACGATTTTATTCAAATTTTAGTGGTGTGAGCGCAGTGGTTCTCGTTCTAATGATCGCTGGTACCGGTTACGATGTTTATCTCTCCAAGAGATTAGCAAGGCAGCAAAAAAAAGCATGCGACGTAGAGAAGCATGCGAAACTCGAACAACTAACAAATGGCAACCACAAACCGTTAAATGGTAAGATCATCAATCTATTATCTTAAGCCTTAAGATGTTGAAATAGTTGGTTGTGTGCAAAACTGCGATGATGGAGATGCAATCTTGTTGCTTACTGTCTTCTTATAGTAAACCTTTTTCCTTTAATTAATCAACAACAATAAGTTCTTTATTTATCATGATTTCTACCAACAAATCTTTGAAAAGAGAAAGTCTACACCAGTGTGGAGATAGTTTTTACTGATGGTAAATTTAATACCAACATCTAAACTCTATATCTAAACTTTTAAAAAAATGTGAAAACTGTAATATTCTGTTTTTATACTACTTTTACCAGCTTTTATCACTGACATTTTTACTCTTTAGCTTTATCATCATATCATACTATGCCACTGTGTTCTGTTTTAATATTCATTACTCTTTCACACAAAAAATCAGCAGCAATTTAAAAATACTTTTCTCACTACAATTTCGAAAATTAGGTTTAAGAATTTGTACAATAGACCCAAAAGGCTAAAGTATAAGTATGTAGTTGACAAATCGGAATTGGAGCCAAAGACGCAATTTTTCTACGACTATTCTTGAGGGATATTCTTAGTTCTGCATTTCTTCAGCTGTACAGGGTAGTTTCATTCTCACTACAGTGACTAACACCAACAGACAATAAGAGAAGACAGAGGACAGTATGCTATAAGAATTTTTTTATCGTTGTATGTCGCAGCATTTGAAGGTAAGGTCTACATTCCTGTTCCAGTAGCAGATTCTATCGTCAACGGATCTACTCCAGTGAATAACAATAATGATCACGAGGGCAGCTTACGACCTTCTACCCCAGATTATCAAAAACTGAGTAAGCTTACTATTTCAAGTACTAATACCCTTTAAGTTGAGATATTTAACCCTTCAAGAGCAGACTTATTGCCTTACTCAAAGAGACGCACACAAAAAATTAAATCTTAAGGTGTTTACATCAGAAAATTTGCAGACCTTTTCTCCATGGATAGTACATAACTCTGTCTCTTTATAGAAGTACTTCTCCCTTTTTTCTAAATTTCAGCCGATGTTTGGGCTTATGTAAGTGCTTTCAGACCAATTTTGGGCTTAAATTAAGACTTTTTTTTACAGAGCAGGTGTTAAAACCTGTTTTTTTAAGGAATGGGAAATACCCCATTTATAGTTACCACTTTAACATTTTCATGAGTTCCAGATGTCTTTAAACGCTTTCTGCTTTCCTTATTCTAGTATTAAATAGTCTAAACCTAAAATAATTGGCTGAAAAATAAATAATTTGAAATTATCTTCTTGAGGTAGTAAAAATCACCCCCAAACAAAGAACGAAATAACGCTGCGAAATACGGGTGTATTCATTATCAATGTATTTATTTGTGCTTATTTTGTGAGACATATGGTATGCTTCCTCAAGGGCATCAAATAAATTTTATTCCTCATAGAGGGAGGTTTTACACCTGAAAACTTTTTAAAAAATGATAGATTCATTACTCGTTTACGGCACTTATCTAATCTGACTTATTTCAAACAGGTATTTCTAATATTAACAAATTTTTCCTCACATAAAGCCAACAATTTTTTTTAATAATCAAAAAATGTTATTGGTAGATCATGGAAAATCATAAAAGGTTCGTCAATAGCTTAATCGATGCATCTCGAAGTCGCGCAAAAATACGTAAGATACAGTACTGTTGTATTCTCAATATTTAAAAAGTTTTTCTCATATAAAGAAGCTGAACAATATATTTTTAAATTTATGAATCTGTGTTACATCAAATGAGCTACAAATCTTTCAAATTTCATGATCATAGCTCCTTTAGGGGAGAGGATGGTAAGTTGGCGCAGAGGCTAAGTTGGAAGTTCGAAATGAAAAGTGGGCTAATTTCAATACTTTTTGTGCAAAACGATTTTTTGGGATTCTAACCCAAGCATTCAAAAAAATCGATTTACACAGAAAGTATTGAAATTATCCAATTTTTCACTCCGAATACAGACTTGATTCAAAACAGGAGTATGCCCTAAGTATGTAACAAAGATTTAATTCTAGTATTTTTGGAGTAAAATGAGGCAATTCAATTTTGTCAGCTTTTGTGCTGGTTTGAGTTGTTTATTACCGCAATGTGTTACCTCTAAATTGACTTGAAATGAAAATAACCCATTATAAGTTGGCTGTGTTATTCAAATGTAAATTATGTAATTCAATTAATTAATAATATATATTATTGCAATATAAAACAATAATAGTGGTGCGCCAAATCACTTGAAGTGGCAACTTCAGGGCCGGTCGAAAGCTAATTTATGGCACAGGCAAAGAATTTTGACGCCCCCCTTTATTAAAAAATGTTTTTTCACTTGCTATAACCAAAATATGAAGCTACTTTTCAAGATATGGCAAACGGAAAAAAGTAACACACACACGTACGGACACTTGAAAAAATTGAATTTTCGTGTTCCTGGTGTCGAATTATATCGAAATATTTCAAACAAGTAGATTTGAAAATTGACGTCATTACAAACCTCCCTCTATTAGGAAGCAATATTATTAAATTTTATTATTTTGATGCAAAATTAATTCTAGAAATTTACAGTTCATTAATGAATATTAACTCATCATATAATTTTAGAGCAAAACTACTTACATTACTATTATTTACCACAAGGCCTCATAAAATTTACTTCTTTTTCTGCCATGAAAATCTACCCCTTATTTGTAAAATCATCCCTTTTCACATATTATTTATTTGGATTCTTTAAAAGTCTTTCGAAATCATTTATCCTTTTATTTCCGTTTAAAAAATATCAATAAAATATTTTTAACAAAGTTTATGCGACTACTTATCCCAAACACCCCCCTAAATATTTAACGTTCGTAAAATAATAATTGAGAGTATAAAGATTAGGCTTAGGGTGATCCAAATGAAAGAAAGTTCCTTCGATATAATGGGACACCCCTAGAAAAGCTTCCAGTTGGTGAAAAAGAAACCTTATATTTTTTTCAATTTTTTTCCAGCGGAGTTGGAACGTGTTCCTTTTTTCACAGAGAATTTTCTTTTGAGGTTTAATTTGAAATTCCCATCTTGTCTCAAATCACGTTAAAATATTTCTAAACTATGATTAATTAATTATTTCGGTGCAGCGGATTTCAGATTCTCAGATATTAAACGGAATTTTTTATTGGAATTGTTCAGAACGATTAAAATGAGAATTTAGATAAAGTTGTATAAACTAAACTTTCCACGAGGGATGATTGAAGATATTATGTTTGGCATTTTTTTAATTATATGAGATAAATATTTTAATACATTCAGTAGAAAATAAGGAGAATCTTTTAAAGTGAATTTCACATTATAAATAATACATTTTAACAATAATATGATTATGTTGTAGGATATATGTTCGGGGATAAGTTTCGCAAGCTTGAGAGGGTAGTTATAAATAATTTCTCATTCTCCCCTTAATTATATTAGTCCATTAGAGACAGTTCGACCCGGAAGTGGGTCAAAATCCATGATTGGTAATTTAAAAGAAATAATAATAATTTCTTGTTTTCGCCTGTTATTTTCACGATTCAATAATGCTAGTTAATAGCTGGAAAGAACTTTGTTTTTTTTTCAATTGAAAGAGAAAAAAGTTATGCAACTATTCGTATGTCCATATTTTCGTTTCTGGGGACACGCCGTACCTTCGACGAAGGTATTTCTTGGAAGTGGTTGCCTCTTTCAGGATGTTCCTTTCATGTTTCAATAGAGCTAAGTAATAACGCAAAAGTAATTTCTTGTTTTTTTTTTTATTGAAAAATAAAAAACTTATGCAACTTTTTCTGAGTAAAAATTGGCGTTTTTTGGGTCGTGACGTTCTTTGATAAGAGTTTTCTCGCAGACGGTTGCTTTTTTTCAGCGTTCCTTTCGCGATTCAATAGAGCTAAGTAATAGCTCGAGAAGTGTTTTTAGTTTTATTTTCAAATTAATAAATGAAAATGTTGTGTAATTCTCACAGAGTAAAAATCGGCGTCTTTTGGGACGCGAGGTTCCTTTGACACAAGTTTTCTCACAGTTGGTTTATTTTTTCCAGGCGTTTCTTTCATGATTCAATAGAGCTAAGTAATAGCTCGAAAGCAATTTCCTAATTTTTTTTTTTTTTAATAAAAAGCGTTAAAGTTAGACAGTTTTTTGTGCCTCCTGTAAAATTCGGTTTTTGGCACTTACGCCCGTATGCAGTGTCGCCCTTCATTTACTAATTCATAGTCAAATCTATACTAAATTAATGAGTGAACGACTTTACACTAATCGAATTATGAGCAATCAAATCTTACTAATTCAGGTTTACAGAGTGTAGTGCAAATGCAGACCAACGATTCTCAACCAGTTATATATTTTCGGTTTAAATTTACCGATTTCAATTTTTTATGTGCCTCCACCTCTTATGGTAAAAATAATAGTTTGCATGCTTTCGAAGTATCAAACAAATTGATTTTGAATTTTCAATTTTATAAAAATTATTTTTAAAATTATTTTTGAAATTTGATGTTCTTTAAATTTTTCATGCAGCACAAAATAATCTTTTGAATTAATCAAGATCTGCGGAAGAATTTTTATTTCAATTTGTTTGATTTTTCTCAAAAATAATTATTAATTTTAAAAAATTATGTGAATTTTTTATTATTATTATTGTTAGGGTTGAGACCGAAAGAAGCCCTTGACGCTTGGGTAATCCCATTTCGTCCCCTTGTGAGCCTATGCGTGACCCCAAAGCCCTCTCCATACGGAAAGAAGCGCAGCCACGCCTTTGGCCGCTATGTCTGACTCACTGATGCATTTACTGCCCGTAAGTGCTAGACGCTTCCCAGCGAATGCGGGGCAGTGACAAAGGATATGAATAGATGTCTCATCATCCTTTCCGCACAGGCGACATAGAGGGCTATCGGCGAGCCCTATCTTGTGTCTATGATAGCCAATGTTTCCATGCCCTATAAATACGTCTGTTAGGACCTTCACTTTGTTCCTACCGAGCTTTTGTATTTTCGCAAGTCGTATAAAGTTTAAATTTATACCCATGAGTGTTTTGGCCTGCCTGCAGCCAGTGGCCTTATTCCACTCCTTCTGATGTTCCTCGGTCAACCAACCATTGATTTCTTCAGTGACCAGCCTACTGGAAATACCTACGACTGGTTCAGGACCAGTGAAATCTTCTCTTATTGCTAGTTTTGCTAGAATGTCCGAGATCTCATTGCCTTCAATACCACTATGTCCAGGGATCCACAGTAGATTCACTCAGTTTCCCGTCGCTAGATTGTTCAATGCCTCAAAGTACTCCCATACTAGTAGCCACGTAGTCGTTGTTCTATTCAGAGGAATTATAACAGCCCAGCTGTCTGAACAAATGCGAATATTTCTTCTATTACTATATTCCTGTGCCTTATAGGCACACTGGAGCATGGCCAAGATCTGTGTTTGTGGGACAGTTTTGTCCCTGATCATGCTCAAAGTCGGCCTACTCGCGATTTCGGTTGGAATCCGCAATTCTGTCGAGATCCTTCCACCGTTTTCCGTATTTATCCTCAAAGCTGCGTTCGCAGCCATGACCTTGATGGTAAGATGGAGGGGCTCCAACTCTGTTAGTGCCCCCAATGCCACTGTGGGTGTCGACTTCGAGGCACTAGTGACGCCTCTTAGAATCAGTCTTCTGATTCTTTCCAGTCAAGATTTCACAGTTGACAGTTCGACCTTGCTCCACCACACCACTGCCGCATAGGTTAGCCTGGTTCGTAGGATCGCTGTATAGATCCACATCAGTGTCTCCGGTTTCAGGCCCCAGTTTTTCTCTATGGCTCTTCTACAAAGCCAAAGGATCGCTGTGAGCTTTTTCCACCTGTTTTCCAGGTGCTCGTTCCGTAACAGCTTCTTATCCAGGATGACTTCTAGGTATTTAGCTCGTTTAGTGATTCTCAGTTGTTGCCCTTCCAGTCTCAATGTACTCGTCGTCCCCCACTTGTACCGTCTGGTGAATACAACCACGTCCGTCTTACTCGGATTGACCAATAATCCGGTTTTCTTGCACCAGGTATCCACTATCCCCAGTGCTTGCTGCATTACTCCGAAGAGCGCATCCAGAGGCTGGCCGCGCACGATGACCAGTATGTCGTCCGCGTAGCCTATAGCGTGGTAGCCCCGTCTCGTGAGTAGATGAAGCAGTTCATTAACTAACAGGCACCACAATAGAGGCGATAAAACGCCTCCCTGCGGACATCATGAGTCAACAGTTCTACATAGAATAGTATCACTCTTAGTCGTTGTTAGGTTCCTGTTTCCCAACACATGGCAGGTTCATTCTACGAATGCGGTGGGCACACCATATACAATCATAGCCGCCCTGGTCACCTCTCAACAGGTGTAGTTGAAGGCTCCCTCGATGTCCATAAAGGTTCCAATCGCAAAGCCTTTCTGCTTGAGTTGTCCTCCAATTAGGTATCCGATCAGGGCCGTTTCGGTAGAGTGACCAGCCTTGTAGGCGTGTTGTTTCTTATGTCATAGCCTTCTTGTCAAGAACTTGTCGCGGATGTATCTATCCACAAGTCTTTCCACCGTTTTTAGTAGGAAAGATGTAAGGCTGATGGGACGGAAATCCGTGAGTGAAGTATTACCGATCCTGCCCGTTTTCGGAATAAAGACTACTTTCGTGCCTCTCCTTGCCGTCGGAACATATGCCAGTGTCAGACTAGCCCTAGCAAGTCTCACCAGCGGCCCTATGATGGTTTCCCCAGCCTTGTGTAAGAAGGCCGGGTATATGCCATCCGGACCAGGAAACTTGTATGGCCTGAATGACTTCAGGGCCCACCCGACTCTGGAAGAAGTAGCAATCTTATGGGCCAGACCGGCAGTGCGGGCTCTGTTGAGCCACAGGCGGCTTTGGATGCCTCTGAGGTGTCGCCTCTTTTTCCCCAGACCTTATGTGGATATCACGATCAGATCTCTTGAACATAGTTCTAGCAGCAGAACAACGTTGACTTCTTTCGCCAGAATGCAGGTCCTTGATTTGACCGCCTTGGGGTCTCTGTAACAAAAACCAGCCCCCCCCCCCTAATCCCCTTAATCCTTATGGTATCTTCAACTAAACAAGGCTCTTGGATTACTCAGAAACATGTGCGCTTCAGAGCCATGCACTTCTGCAAAACCCCAGAGGCGCCTTTTCTATGATGCAAGCTAATTTGGATTATGGTTGGACCAACAGCAGCCATTTACGTCTGCCCCCAATCTTTCTCTGTGCCAATAGGCTCCTCCTGTCCCTGACCGGCAGTCCTGAAGTTAACCGGAACAATACCTCTCCAGACGCCGAAGGACCACATATGGATCTTCCAGTTTACCTGACATCCACGCCGTAGTTCTCAACATCCTTTGGAGCAATTCAACCCCACCCACTTTAAGGTCTACACCCTCCCAGGACCTTGTCTCGGCCACTGTATTCTGCAGCCAAGCTTTAGTCGCTGGGACGGCTGCAACAAATATGAAGTCCCCTCCCCTACAGAAGGTCTCAACTTTTGGCCATTGATTTGGGGACACTCTTTCGAGCGCCCTCCAAGTGACCTCTTTTGAAGAACTCGAACAGCTTCGCAGTAAGCATCGAGTCCGGGTAGCTCGTTGCCGCCCCCACTATCGTCAGGGGATGAGTCCTCTGGGCAGCTGTCAGTCCAGACTCCGACGACTTTCAGTTCGCCGGAAACTGGACTGGCTTATGCCATTTGTAGGATGAACATCCCCCCACCCGGAGGGGGGTATCCTCTGAGCCCTTCCTGCTCTTCAGGGCCTCCGTGCTGGTTTTCGGCGCTGTTATTGTCGATGTTCCAGCACCCGCAGCAGCACTCCTAGTCTGCTGCGCTTGCATCCTCAGTTTTCTTTTCACAGAACCGTTGATGCCTTTCTTTTTTTGGGGGGACTCGTTGGTCGCTCCCGTCACCATTTCCTCATTCAGAGAGACCGTCGATCCCTCAGCTCTCAAGAGAGCCGGGGCACAGCCACCGCCGTAAATTGGCTAGCCGGAGAGGCAGATCGAGTGGAAAGGGTTGTGTTAGACCCATTTGGAACCAACCCCTTTACCTCCTTCGCCACCTTCCTTCTTTTCCTTCTAAATTTCGTTTTTTCACAGACTCAAGTCTAAGTCCCACGAGCAGCTAGGGAAATATACGATCCGCCCTTGCAGAGCTCCGCATGCAAGTATAAGACTGAATACTCGGGGAGGTCCTCCGATGTCCCCAAGAGGCCGTTAAGACACCTTCGCACCCATAGGTGCCAAAGTACCAGGGGCATGGTCACTTAACACCCTTGGCTTAGGTGGGTGGCCACATTGAGTGAAACACTCAATGAATATCCGTTCGTAGACCACCACACCAACGAAGGGCTACTTTTTAGTCGCAATGCGGGACGCAGGCCATTCCCGTCCCGATTTCAGACTGGTCGGTCCGGGGGGACCCTCGACCCAGGGATCCAGCAATACCCGCGTTAGCTGGGCTCTTTCACCCTTCAACCATGCTACATTCATCCATGCCAACTCACAGGAGAGCCCGTTTATAGGGATCCTACCATTCGTATCCATACTCATGCAGGCCAGCGATGAAGGTTCAAAGTTAAAAACTTGTAAGATTATACATTTCTATATGGATAAATGTTTTTTTTTCACTGAGCATTGCCTTAAAAGTAGCAAAAAAAATCTTAAGAAGTGATTTTAACTAAATTCCAAGTTCAAAATCTACACATAGGTATAATAATAAAAACTTGTCAAATATTTTACATGTATCTGTTTGGGACTTTCGAAATTTCAATTTCTGCGGAAGTTGATTTGATCAAAAGTTAGAATTTCCAAAGATTCGAAAAGGGGCCCTTAAAAATTTCCACACGTTTTTCAATTATTTTTCAAAATAGTTTACCCCTTCTTGACCACTAACACAATTTATATTTCAGTAAAATATTTAACTGGTACCTCCATTCCCCCACCTACAAAAAGGCATGATGTAATTTTTTGACGGCTCTACATTTTTCAAATTTTAATGTTATGAGATGTTTTAGAATGGAAAAATGTATATCAACAGCTTTCTGGGATCAATATTTATGGTAGTTACTATATTTTTTTGCTAGTCTTGACTTTTAAGTGTATAAGAAATTTTATGCAGAAATGACCACAACACCTATTTCTTATTTCTTATGTGAAAACTACCCGACTTCATGCAATAAGCGAGTGCATACGCTATTACAATTTTGTATTGGATGAAATCAAGCAATCTGTTGACAGCCACATGTTGGATAGAAAAAAATTCAATTTTTAGTAGTTTGATCTTTTGAAAATGTATGGAAAAAAATTTTAATTATTTTGAACACTTGTGAAAAACACAAAAGCTCTTTTTTCGCAAAATTTTGAAGAAAAAATAGTTTCGGTCGGACGTCCATCCGCCCGTCGTACTTTTTCCCAGAGGACCCCCTATCCTTCGAACCCCTTCTATCCCATGGAACCCAACCTATCCCTCGGGACACTACTTATCCCACGGGACCTCATCTATCCCTGGGGACCCAACCCATCCCTCGGGATCCATCATATCAATCAGAACCCAACATCCCACGGGACTCAACCTATTCCACGTAACCCCATCTGTCCCTCGGGACCCAACATATCCCTCGAGAACTAACCTATCTTACGGAACCCCACCTGTCTTTTGGGACTCAACATATCCAACGGGGCACCAGTTATCCCGCAGGACCCACCTAACCCTCAGACCTCCACCTATCCCTCGGCACCCAACACATCCCTCAAACCCCTTCTATCCCATGGTTCCCAACCTATCCCTCGGAACCCAACATATTCCTCGGAACTTAACATATCCCTCGGGGCCCAACCTATTCCACGGAGCCCCATCTATCTATCGGGACCCAACTTATCCAATGGGACACCAGCTATCCCACGGGATCCCAACTATTCCTAACCTCCGGTTGGGTTTTTGAATTGGAAAATTAATGAATTTAAAAATCAAAATAATTTTTCCTGAAAGCTAAAAAAATCATGCAAAAAACTATTTTAAATTTGGTTAACTAACGCATTTTTAAAAAATGTGGTACTATTGAACCAACAAGTTTTTTCTTAAGTGCAATCAATGACATTTAAAAAAACATGTCTTTTGCACATTTTCAAAAAAAAATGTAAAATGCACGAATTCGGTTTTTCTTTTTAATTTTTTATTGCTATTCGCTAACAAAAACTGTACCTCCGAAAAACTCGCGATACTTGTTTGGCCCATAGGAAAAATTATCAGAATTTTCCTGTTCAAAAACCGAACAGAAAACATTAAACGATTTCAAAATATTTTTTCTTCTGCTTTTGGTTACCAAACCACAAAATTTGTTTCACTCGGCTCAAATGATTTAATTAATTCCAACACTTTCACTCCATCAATCGCCATACTGTAGGTGTCTTGATCATTTCTGCTTACTAATATAAAAAGTCGTACCTCTTGGTCGATCTGAATATGAAACACTAAATTTCAAAGTTCTTTAGGACCTCTTCAATTATTATTGCACCAACAAGATCAATAATCTCTTTTTCAAAACAGATGTTTGTGAAGAGCTGCTCCTCTCCTTCTCAATTCCCGCCAATATGAGAACCATTTGTGATGGTAGCGTCGGCAGAGATACAATAAGTACAATTCATGGTCTCCGGGTAATTTCGATGGCGTGGGTAATCCTGGGCCACACTTGTATCATCGTCTTCAAGTACTCGGACAACATGGAATTCCGAAAAGTGGTAGAGAAGAGGTTTCTCTTTCAGACTGTCACTAACGGAGCTTTCAGCGTCGACACCTTCTTCTTCATGGGCGGTCTTCTTGTCAGCTTCCTGTACTTCCGGACAAATGCCAAAGGCGACTTGAACAAGCTTACTCAGGGCACTCGAGGCTTCATCGCTGGAACTCTTAAATTCATCGGGTTCTTGGCTTACAGATTTTCCAGGCTCACAGCTCCATACATGTTTGTTCTGGGAGTTGTTGAAGTAATCATGAAGTGGTTCCATTACAATTCAGTTTTCGAGGCTCCAACTGCGGATCATGAAAACTGTCCGAATTACTGGTGGAGGAACCTCTTGTATATAAACACTCTTTATCCTGTTGATCAGATGGTAAGTACATCATTCGATTATTCATTAATGAATAAGGTGAAGTATTTGCTTTGCGGCATGATGGATCGAGACACAAGATTCTTTCTTATAGAAATATTTCTTTAGAATATTTATAACATAAACAAGCGTACAAAATATACGGCAAGCCATAATTAATTATTCAGGATGGCTACTTAAATCTAGGAAAAAAATTCCAGGTCATTTCCCGGTTTGCAAATATTTTTTCGCAATCATTCAAATTTTTTAATTCAAACTTTTAAAGCTGATAGTTTCGTTGTAAAATTACTATTTTTTGAAATTCAAAGAAAGCGAATTTATTACTTAAATGCTTCGAAATTGAAAATAGAAAATACACAAGCCTGCAATCCTGAAACTCGATAAACTGCCTTCCTTGTATCAAACCATTTAAGAATTTATAATAGCCGAGCCGATGCATCTGCACTAACAATTAGGGCTTCCAACCCTGCCAAAAAGCAATTATGTTTAAGGACTCTGGTTAAGAGAGACAAACCTCCCTCCAATTCTGTTACCTGGGTTTTTTTCCATAATCTACGTCACAAAAAAGGATTATCTGAATTTTCCTACCATTGTTTGTAAGATCCAATCATAACTCTCGTCTACCCCTAGTGTATTTCGCATCCCTGCCTTCATCTTAGTCCTCTCGATTCTGCGACGGATTTGAAATTTAAAATCATTATCGATCTATTCTCTAAGGAGCGAACGAGTTCTCAATCCCTAGCCATCTTTAGCAAATTTTACATACCGTGCGATAACTGTTGCTTTGTTTTTGTTACATCTTAGATTAATTTGATTTTAAAGTGAATATATACATTTGAAATTTTAATCTGAGTGTTAACCCATTATTTCTTCTACAATCAAGAACAATAAATAATTCAAAATTTATTACAAACACTGATATTTTTGAAAAGTAGGTATTCGAAACTAAAGTGCTAATTAAAGCATTCAAAGCCACAGCAGAGCCAGAATGTTCATGACCCGAAAATCAGAAAGCCCGAAGCGGCTCAAAACCCCGAAAACCCGAACCAGTCCGAAAGTTTAATTTAAATCTTTTCAAAAATTCCCGGAAATTTTCTGTAATTTAGGGTAAGTTATCATAGATTATCGTCAAAGTTACTGGAAATTACCGGAAATTTTTCAATTGAAGTTTCGGGCTGGTTCGGATATTTAAAACTTTTGCATTCCCTCATCTGTAACCCTTACAGGAGATGCACATTGCACAATATTTATACTATAATACACATTATATCATTATTATTTTGTTTTATTTCTCTTCTACTGTGTAATATTTCATATTGCATATGATTGAGCTGCCTGGAAACTACTTCAAATCCTTTAAAAACTGTGGAAATCCCTTAAATTTCTTTGAGATTCAGTTAAATACTTGAAATTCTTGAAATCGCTTGAAACCTTCGAAATCCCATAAAAATCCCTTATAGTTCTTTCAAATCCGTGGAAATTCCTTAAAATCCCTAAAAATCTGTGGACACACTTTAGATTCTTTTGAAATTCTTTAAGATCATTTGAGATCCCGTGACTTCTTTTGAAATATTTCGAAATCTCTTCAAATCCCTCAAAAGCCCTAAAATTCCGTCGAAATCCTTCGATATCTCTTGAAATCTTGTAAAATCTCTTGAAATATGGTTAAACTCCCTGAAGTCCCTTAAAATCTTGTCAAATCCATTTGAAAATTGATATTCTCTCTGAATTTGTACTAGGTAATTTCTTCAAATTCTTGAAATCTTTTAAAATCACTTAAAATCTGTGAAACCCCTCCTAATCCTTTGGAATCGTTTGAAATACACTAAAAATTTTGTACTTCTTTGAAATACTTTGTAGTCCTTTGAAATACCTTAAAATATCTTGAAATCTGTTTACAATAAAAATAATTGATATATTGTGGATATATTGGGTAAAAATATACAATCTTACGTAAGAAGGAGGGAGAGGTCACAAAAATAAGACAAATCATTACAATAGAAGGGGGGTGGGTGTCTAAAATGTTTTAAATCATTTTTACGAAATTAATGGACGTTCCGTAATGAATATTAAAATGCTTATTTACTCAAATTGAACATTTAGGTGGAATTAACGTTAGAGGTGAATTTTTTTCTGTTTAAAGCCTCTATTTTAGTGTGAAAAGGGGTACCCTGAAGTTTCTAGAAACAGTTCTTACCGGGTCACTGATTTACAAAAAAAAAACGTTAAAAAAATCAAGTTTTTATGGATTGCCGGTTCCCGCAGTGCACCGTGAATTAAAAGAAGCTATCATGGAAAATAAGTCGATAAAATTCTGCAGAAATCCGAAAAAAATAATGCTTTATCTTCAATAGTTTTTGTGTTATATACTTTCAAAGTAACCCGATTTTTTGGCATAATTGGCTGAAAAGGCACTCTTCACATTTTGGTCTTCTATTCAAAATGCGTTAGTTCTATACGGAAAAATGATTTATAGTCCAATAAAAATAGACGCAATTTGCAGCAATTTGAAAAAAAATCAATGTTCTATCTTTATTAAGTCACAAGATACGTGCTCCCACAGTTCACGATTTTTTGACTTGTTTTAGCAAGAAAGTTCGGGGTTGAAATTTTTTGAAGATAGATTGTTTCTAAGGGTTCGTAAGTACGAATACCTCAAACAATACTTGAAGCAAACGATATTTCGCGTAAGAATAAATTTAAAAATAAACAATGTTCTAGCCCTCTTCATTCGCGCGTTATGACTTTTTCAAGATTCTAGTCTTTTCTCACTTCTTTTCACAAAAACATTACTGACGCAGTTTTTTGCAAATAGCTTGTCTGTAAAGCATCACACGTAAAAATATCACATGCAATAATTAAATTAAATTAAATTCTACGTAAAACTAAAAAAAAGAAGAATCTTCCAACTCTATTAGGTCGCGAGTTATGACATCTTAAACTATACCCTTCCTCAATAAAGTGGCTCTAGCCTCCTCTAGCGATCGATTATTATTGTCGAATTTTTATATTTTCTGATCAAAAATGCTAAATATTTCGTTTTTTACTCTTTTTTTTTTAATTTTTTAGTACTTTTTTGCTACTTTGTAAATAAATTAAGTTTTTTGATAAAGTGTATAGATAAAGTTTAAATAACGATATTACTATTAATAATAATATAACATTATTAATTTAAATTATAATTATTAGTACTTTACTAACGATGTATAGATAAAAAGGGTCCACTTTGTTTTGTTTTTTTTGTTTTACGCGGAATCTCGTTTGCTTCAAGCCTTATTCTTTGGTTCTTGTACGTGCGAACGTTTAGAAACAATTTATCTTCAAAAAACTTCAACAAGTGTAGGTAAAAAGGGTCCACTTTTTTTTTTTTTTTTTTTTTTTTTTTTGTTAAGTTTTACGCGGAATCTCGTTTGCTTCAAGTGTTATTCTTTGGTTTTTGTACGTGCGAACCTTTAGAAACAACCTATCTTCGAAAAATTTCAACAAGTATAGGCAAGTAATGAAGCGAAACGTGCGGTTCGGTTTTAGTTGGTTTTGAAACCCGATGGAAACTAACTATTTTCACATCGTTCGGTAAGAAGAAAACCGCTTCCTTTTTTTGCGTTCTACCGGTTCACGAACGGATCGTGATGCGGCTTTTTTACTTTCTGGAAGAACGCAGTGAATTTTGTAGATAATTAATAAACAAATGGAAGTACTTTTAGTGGGCGCATCAGGAACCGTTCATGTCCTTGATTTTTTTTTGCTTAATCGGTTCGGGTTGAGGTCGGGGAACGAATTGAAGAGAGGAAGGAAACATATCAGTCATTTATTGACTGACGCTGTTAAGTATTTTTCTTAATTTATAACATTTGAACAGTTCGTTTTATTCGATTTTGGTCTTGTTTCATTCCCTGAGTATAGGTTAAAAGGGTCCACTTTTTTTTTTGGTTTCACGCGGAAACTCGTTTTCTTCAAGTGTTATTATTTGGTTTTTGTACGTGCGAACCTTTTAGAAACAATCTATCTTCAAAAAACTTCAACCCCAACTTCCTTGCTTAAATAAGTCAAAAAATAGTCTACTTTGACAGCTCGTATTTTGCAGCCTGATAAAGATAGAACATTGTTTTTTAGAATTGCTGCAAATCACATTTACTTTTATTCACCTATAGATCATTTTTGCGTAGGACTAACGAATTTTGAACAGAAGACCAAAATGTGAAGAGTATGCCTCTTTAATCAAATATGCAAAAAAATTGGGTTACTTTGAAGGACTATAACTCAGAAACTATTGAAGATAGAGCATTATTTTTTTCGCAGCATCCTATCTACATTTTTCCATAATAGCTGCTATTAACTCACAGAGCACTGGTAACCCGCAATCCATAAAACGTGATTTTTCCACCACTTTCAAAAAAAATTCAGTGACCCGCTACGAACTGCTTTTAGAAACTTCAGAGTACTCTTTTCTACACTAAACTAGATGTTTTAAGCAAAAAAATGACCTCTGAAGTTAATTCCACATTGGTACCTGATTTTCGCCAATTTGACTGGACTAATACAGCAATACTTTGTTAGGGCACTCTAAAGAATTTTCCTAAATTTTTTCAGTTGTGATTCTGTTGATTATAAACTGTTTTCTTGAGAAATATGAAAATCAATATTTTCTATAAGCATGATAAAATTAAAAAAAAATCAAGATCGTGCATCTAATATGGCATCCATTAAATATTTTGAACATTTCTATTAATTTGAGCCCATTCAAATAATCAGTGATATAAATCAAGTTGGAAAGTATTTAATAGAATTATCCATTTTGCCAAAAGTGTTAGAGTTGAGAAGCAGAGTATTTAGAAAATAATGAACTTTTTACTCAAAACTTATTGGACGATGTTTGCATCATAGCTGTAAGTACCATAAAAATGTCTGATCAAAATCGAAGGGGATCAGGTGTCACGATTATGAGAGTCAAAGAATATTTATTACATATATACATTACCCATGTATGTATACCTATAGAAACCCAAATTTGAAAGTCTCTAATCTTAAGTACTTCTAAATTAACGGTTTAAGTTTAAAATGCACTTAAGGATTAGAAAATTATTTTAGCTTTGATTTTCCCTGTTGAAAGGTTACTTAGAAACATGCAAACATTTAAATAATAATTTTTTAACAGTGTATGCTTTGGAGTTGGTACGTAGCAGATGACACTCAATTTTATGTCGTGGGTGCAGTGATATTGATTCTGGCGACGAATCATTTCAAAATCGCAGCCTTTTCGGTGATCACACTTCTGGTAAGCTCGTGGTTAACAACTGGTTACATTGCCCTGATTAATAACCATATGCCAAGTATCGATGATCCACTGGCACTCTTCGACAAGATTTACGACAAACCATGGACCAGATTGGGTCCATATCTTATCGGAATGTCCGTTGGATACTTTCTGTTTAAGACTGATTGCAAAGTAAAGATGTCCAAGGTGGGTACTGGGTTGATAGATTTCGAACTAAAATTTGCAGAGTGTCATTAAAACGAGATTCTTTTAATTTCAGACCACTGTTGTTGTTGGTTGGATGCTGTCTTCAGCATGTCTTTTGAGTCTTCTCTACGGTTTGTACGAGGCTGAACTTTCCCCTGTGACGGCAGCTGCTTATTCCTCCTTGGGCCACACTGCCTGGGCTCTTGGTTTAGCGTGGATAGTGATCGCGTGCAGTACAGGATATGGAGGTAACTGTTGACTCTAAAAATTACGATCTTCTGAGATGAAAGCAGTTAGATGGGGCACCAGGTCAAATTCAACGAAGGTGTTGTTGAAAGCGAATTTACACTTTTCATTTTTCTAGATGAGTTTAAATATTATTCAAAGATATAAAGTTTAAAACGTCGACCGTTTACAAATCTAGATGCTTTTGGATATAAAATCATTTGAGGGAAAAAGTGTACAATGGGGAATCCCATCTCTGACTCACGAAAAATAAAATATTCATCACACCTAATTTTTTTGCCTAATTCCATGAAATTATTTCTACAAAAATAGGAAAGCCAATTCTTGATCTAAAGGCGTCAATTTATAATGTAAATACGGTTTTTCCTTATACAACTATCAATTGTATGATTCCCGGACGTAAAACAGAAGAATAATTTACATCACAAAGCTCTTTTTGTTCTTAATATTTTTTAACGTTATTTTCCGAATTTCAAGTTTTCTGAACTATTTTATAGACATGTTTTAAATGACCCATCCTCTATTTTTTATATTTCTTCATTTGACAATGCAAAATGTTCTTTTGGATAGAAAATAAAAATTGATCTAAGCCAGTCACTTAGATAATTTAAAAAAATGAACAGTAGTAATTTTTCCTTATATTTTTCCTGAGATAGAACTTAAGACAAAGAAGTCGTAAAAATACAAACAGGCCAAAATGTGCAATGGCTTTTAACAATTTTTTCTAATAATAATTGTAGTTACAGATGTTTTAATTTTCAAGACTATCCTTTCGAAACTCTGCGTCAGTAAAAGAATGTTTCACAATACTTAATGTTTTAGGAGCTATTAATAGATTTAAAGACGTTTGCAAAGAAGAATATAATTAAAAACTTTTTTCCTAAAATAATGACACTTGAAAAATAATCATTAAAAAAAATGAAGAAAGTGAATGAGATCTATAACTTCAGAGTTAAACTTTACACAAAAATAGTGTTTGGATTAATTAACTTAATTTTCTGATCCCGCCGCGACGGAGCAATTACCAGGGAATTTAAATTTATCGAGGTTGAAAAAAGCTGAATTTATAAATTAACATAATTTTAATTTCTGACTAATTAAAATCTTCATTTCTGGGCATTTAAAGGACGGCCCTCGAAATTATACATTCACATTTATCAGATATATCCACAAAAATTATTTTCCGAAATTTCAAATTTAAGAAAGAAAAAATAAAATATTTTAATTACTATCAATATTTGTTACACCTTTGAAAGTTTATAATAATTTTTGCATAATCAGTAAAAACTATTATAAAATAGAACTTAAAATCTTTAGAAAGTCACTCTTATAGAACTTCAGATTTGACCTTCCTTATAAAAAGATCATTGTATCAAAGAACGGTTCCATTACATTTTATGTAATGAAAATAAAAAGGGAAAACCTCGTATGGAACAACCGGGGACATTGGCCCCCTATTACATAAGGCGGTTCATATTATTTTTTCGACTACACGACGAAGGTGTGTTTTCAACTTTACTTCAAAAGTTCAAATTAAAACACAAATTAACTTTCTTTCTTTGATTAACTTATATGTTTAAAAACAGTTTCCCTTTCAAATTCATTACTAAAATTATGTACTTGATGTTAATTATTGTCTTTTTAAATTCAAATTACTCATGAAATTATACGGCTTATTAATAAATAGAATAATGTATGTTTATTTATAGCTGAAACAATATTTCAAAACAAATTTAAAATAATACAAAAATAAACAAATCTGTTGAACTGAACGATCGAAATTGCAAGTACTTTCTAAAATTACAAATATAACTTTTCCTAATATTATTTTATTTTTTCAGGGTATGTAAATGATATTTTGTCAGCGCCGATACTGTATCCCTTCAGTAGGGTCACATATTGTGCATATCTGGTCCATCCTATTGTTATTCGACTCACTGCAATGAACGCAGATTCGCCTTTACATCTAGGAAAGGACTCAATGGTAAAAACAAATTACTCAAAAATAAATTTAATTCAAAAAACAGGGTGACCACCACCAAAACATTAGAAAAGAAACTTGGTCATTTCCCGATTTTCAATACTCTTTTCCGGTCATTCAAATTTTCCAATTCAAGCCGTCAATACTGAATAATTTCAAATGCATTTCAGTCAGTACAATTCAATGTACTGAGTTTTTAAAAGCTTTAAGCTTTAAAATTCTCCAATTTGCAATGCTATTCATTACGTACCTAATCTTTTATTTGAAATAGCATTGTGGAATCTTGAATGATTCAATTGAAAATTAGTCAGTTTCAAGCCTATATTCTATTTCAATTTCTAGCGCTTCCAATTTCAAATTTTCATGCAATTTCCAAAATTTCAATCTGAAAGTATTAGATTTTGAACGCATCAATTTACCATGGTTTACCTGTGGGGTGTTTGAACTTGAAAATTTACCATTCTTATATTTAAATATTATATTATTATAATTAGTATATGATTATAAGAAGTTTCAATCTTAAACGTTTTCAATTTAAAATTATTTAATTTTATGGTATTTAAATTAAAATTCCTAATTTATCTTTGTAATTCTAAAAATTTAGCACGATACAAACGTTCCTTAGTGCCTTTTATTTGATTTTCTAAATTTTCAACTCGATATCTCATTTTGTGTGGACGTGAGTTGTTCAAAAAATATATCAGTAATGTGGGAATCGAGTAAGTATGACATGGTTTTAAATTTCGCACAATTTCAGGTGATGTCAAGTGACATTGAAAATGTTTAGATAGCTTTTTCCACTAAAAATTGGAAAAATTTCTGGTCAAAAAATAAATTCATTGTCATTTCCTGGTTTCCGGATCCAGTGACCACCCTACAAAATATAATTCAAGTTTTTATCAATTTTTTTATCAACATTTGAGCGAATCATCTTTTAAAATAATTTAAATTTGTTTCAATTTACTATATATTCCTTTTATTTTCAGGTAATAACGTTCTTTGGACAAGTCGTTGCCTCATACCTCATATCGTTTATTGTTTCGGTTTCTTTCGAAGCTCCAGTAGTCAGTATGCTAAAAATTTTATCGCCCAAGAAACGAAATCGAATTCAATAAGCGAACAAATAAATGTCTTCAAGCTTCAAAACACACACACACACTCTCTCTCTCTCTCTCTCTCTCTCTCTCTCTCTCTCTCTCTCTCTCTCTCTCTCTCTCTCTTATCATTTGTTTTATAGTCCATTCTTTCACATTCCTTTGATTATTACTATATTTTCATCCACCTTAATGGTCAGTTTATCTATTATAATATAAAATTGTTATTTCTTCTAACTAAGGCTTTCCAAGTAATAGTCAATGAAAAATTATTATAAAATCATTATGTTTAAGTATTTACCAAACAGTAAATCAACTGATAAGACTTACAGCTTTTTATGAGCCCGCACTAATGCAATACTGGAAGTAAGTCATACGGAATTTCAACGAACACGATCGTTGTGATATTTAATAATAATTGTTTTAAAATGTGTCCTCTCTTATTTTCTATACTGTACTAGGATTAAGATAAATAAATTATTGTTCTTCGTATTAATCTTCTTTATTCATAGTCCCTCAACAACAATGAATCACATATTAGACAAACTAGATGCCTATGAAGTAGCAAAAAGGTATACAATACCAAATAGTATCGATACCTTAGGTAAAAACCTTAAGATAATATTAGAGTCTAAACATGGTAAAATATTTATTGAGTTTTTCGGTACCTGTTTTGATTTTCTTTCGACAATATTTTTACATGGCTTGTAGTAAAGAAACGAAAATAAAGATGTGATTATTCCAATTCTACGAATGTTTTTTCTACCTTTGTCAAGATTTAATTAACCTAAAATAAGTTCTTAAAAATAGTGCCATAATGGTTTTCAATCAGCATTGCTAATTTAATGAATCGAATGGAAATTTATTTGAAAAACTTCTAAAATAAAATAATTGCAGAGAGAATCCAATGAAAAATAAATAAAATACTCGTTCATACATAAAAAAAAGAATTCTACGCAATTAAACTGTGTAATGTAGTTTACACTATGCCTTTCGTAGGTAATTTCTTTGTGAAACTGAAACGGATTCTGACTCAAATGTTAGGATATCACTGATAAACCAAACTTGAATTATTTAACCAGGATCAAAGACATTATCGTGTTGAAGATCGAAATATTTTCTTTCATTCATCTGTTTCCTACTTTAAGGGAATATATTTTTAAATAAAGTAAAAACCTAATCGAAATTAAATGATGAAACTTAGAACACGTAAAAATAAAGATTTGTTTCCTAATAACGAAATTTGCAAATATTAAAAGATCCTTCTTCAGAATAATTTCTTTGATCATCCCAGTTTTCAAAGAAAGAACAAACGTTGTTCAGACGACGTAGTAACATTATCAATTTTCGTCCTCCCTCAAAATATCAGTCTCTCATTAAAAGATAAAATTGAAAAAAGCTATATACAGTACTAAGCTGCACTTTCAGTCGCCACTTCAATCTGAGTTTCAACGTACATTGGTCCTTGGTTTACGAACTGTTTGAATCTCTGCATGGTGTTCGCATCAAAAATATCAGAGACAGCGTTAGAAAGATTCCTCACGACATCGTACTTGGCTTCTTTGCATTCCTTAAAGCTCTCTATATTTCTGTCCAGCAGAAATTCCACCAAGCCTGGAAACGCGGCTATGTATTCCTGGCCCCAAACTTGAGATGCAAGAACAGCAAGAAGTTCCAAGCTTGCTTGTCTAATGTCAGCAAATGGTTGCTTACATAGATCAACTACTATTTTCAACGGTTCTTCGCACAACAAATCAAACCAGGATTTAGTTAGAGAAAGTATTCTGTTGTCTTGCTCTGATTTCTTTACGTCTAAAATGCAGGCGAGGCTGTTCAAACCACGTACTCTGAGATCTGTGGGCATTTTCTTAATAACTTCTGCGATTCTTTTCAACGCACTTGACATATTGTCTCCAAGATCTTGCAAAGCGTATTTGCCTTCCACAGTTGTGGCGATGTGACCTAAGGTATCCAAAGCAGAGGCTAGTATAGTCTGATCGGCACTTTCGAGAACTTCAAAAAGAGCGGAGACTACAACTGGATATTTTGAGAATATCTCGTTAGGACGAAAGCGAGCTACGTGGCCGAAAAACTTCATCAGACCAGGAATTAAGAGGTTTGAAAGAGGAGTTTGATTAGCGCGGGCGATTTTGTGAGCAAGTTTTCTAAGGACATCTTGCTGCTCAAGAAAATTTAATCCTTCTTCAGTCACAGCCAAACCCGTCATTGCTTCTAGTGCGTTGAGATGAAGAAGTTCATCCTCGTTTTCGAGAATCGCTATTAAGCTGTGAAGAAATCCTGATTTTACAGAAGCTTCCAAGCCGATTTTTGTGCTCTTAGATATATCGGTTATAATATCGTACACTCGGAAGCTAATGATGTCGTTCTTGGATAGAAGCCTGGCTATAGTTCGCAGCAGAGTACCTGAGTAGAGTACCTGCAGGCCTTCGGACGTTTCTCCGATTTTTTTCAGAATTGACATGGCATATTTGGCTACTGACAAATCTTCATCTGCGACTCTTTCTACTACGGCTACGAGCAGATCTATATCCTTAAGTAATTGTGGTAGTTTGGTAGGGCTGGATGCCGTTCGGAGTAATTCTTCCAAGACGAGGTTTTTGATTGGGACGTCGGAGTGAGATATGAATTGGAAAACCTCCCTTGCGTAACGCTGGTGCACATCTCCGGGTTCTAATGCTATGATGACTATTTTGATGACTTCGCATAACTCCTGGAGGAAAGCACTGAAACATAAGGAATTGAAATTGTAAGTAGTGATGCCGCCCGAAACGAGGCAAACCGAACCTGCCTCGTTTTCGTCTCGGTTCATTCCTCTTTTTGTCTCGTTTTCTCAGCCCTATTCCTCGTTTTGACTCGTCCCGTTTTGTCCTTTCCCGTTCTCGCCTCGGTTTTCCAACACTTCGTGACAGATGTGCACATGCGGAACGAACAGCTCGCAAAAGCGTTCTTCCGTCAATCTAACGCGCTAATACTAATTAGCGCTCTTTAACGAATGGTTGAAGCCGAAATACGATTACATATTATACTTGTTTATCAATTACTAATTAATTTGATATCAAACACGACTATGTTTCGATTTTCTTAATGATTCAACAGCACTCCATTAGCAT
This sequence comes from Melikaiella ostensackeni, assembly GCA_032362435.1. Classification (NCBI taxonomy): domain Eukaryota; kingdom Metazoa; phylum Arthropoda; class Insecta; order Hymenoptera; family Cynipidae; genus Melikaiella; species Melikaiella ostensackeni. The sequence continues at coordinate 7,724,046 of JAUMHM010000086.1, forward strand.
CTTATTTTTTTTTTTTTTGTTCAATATTTATTTTGCCAATTAGGTGCCATATTGAATGGCGGACTGTATAGACGTGTCGGGTAAATGCGTCCTGAGTTTGTTGAGTTTCCTAGGAAAGTCTATGAAGTGGAACGTGTAGAATAGGCGAAAACCGAAAAGAAGAATAGTGCGGTTATTACGTGATAATAGTCAACGGATTTGACGAAACGAGAGAAGTGTGAATAACGTGAGAAGAGGTGATAGTGAAGTGAGGTTAGGAAAACAATGAGTGGAATGAGTGAATGGGCGGGGAATAACGACAGTGTAGTGTTGCAGGGGGCGTCAGTGGCGGGAAGCGGTCAAATTGAGAGCGGGAAATCTCACAAGGATGATAAAAACGAAAAAG
>JAUMHM010000086.1:7731289-7743962 GCA_032362435.1 Melikaiella ostensackeni
TGGACTCAAATTTCACTAATAACGTCAGTTTATGATAAATTGATATTTTTACCCCCCCCCCCCCCCCAAATAGCATTTTTTGACCCCAACAATTAAAAATTTTTATCTTGAAGTAGACCCCCTGGAGTAGCAAAAATCGAATAGTGCAATTTTGAGAAATTGTGTTTTTTTTAATTTTGTGTTAATAATTCAAAAACATAAAAAATAAGCATGAAAGCAGTAGTAAGAAATAGAAAGAAACTTTTTTTAAATTTTGGAAGAGAAATCGAAATATTTAGAAACTGGACAATTTCTATAACGTAACGAAATAGTCTGATTGACCTCTATTCGGAGGCTCTTAAAAATCTAGTTGAAACTGGATTTAGAGCGACGAGTGAGTAATCACTCAGGACCGCATATATAGTCTGTGAACCCGGCACACGTACAAAAGTGTATGCCCAGAGAGTCGCAATATAAATCACTTCTGATGCGCCGCTGACTGTCCGAGCGAAGACCTTGAGTGCTGGGCGTCAAGGGACGCTCAGGGGGAGAGACAGAATCATTCCAGCGTGAACAACCGTGAGGCCGGCCACAAATTGGTCGGACAAGTAAAGCGAGATGAGTGTAATTCTATCTCATCGAGAAAATAATTCTCTGGTTGCCGAAAGTAATTTGTAAACTACTGCATTCTTACTTGTAAACCTTATTTTTATTCGAATGAGAAGTCACACCAAGAGATCGCAAAAGAGAAAAATTTCCACTAGCTAGAAATTGAATTTTAGAAGCATTTTCAACTATTAAAAATTCTATGAGATGTTATTCAGAAGAGTCGACATTTCGACTTGTCCAAATGACAAGGTTCCATCTCGGAGAGACCAAATGAAAAGGTGCTTACTCGTGGAGACAAAATGAGAAGGTGCTAACTCGCGTGGCGAAATCTCGAAGCTTCATCATCCCATATAAATTGTATTGGGAACATCAGCGCCTTCAACTCTGTAGCACCTTTTTATTTGGTCTTTTCGAGATGAAACCTAGTCATTTGGGCATCTCGATTTTTTCTCGGTCAACAAACAATTTAATGTGATTCTATTTTTTTTTCTTTATACTAAATGAAACCTTTGAAGTATGTATTCAGTAGTAGTATGTTTCTGAAAAGTTGCACAATTAATGAAGCCTTTTCTTTAAACAATGATATAAAAAATTGTCTCATTTTATTTGTTCTTAATTGTGTACTTGGGTGGGCCGAAACAAAATTTTTAAAAATCAAAAACAGCCTAGCACGGAAAAGTTTCTTTTTGGGTCCCTTATAACGTGTGTAAAGTTTTGAAATAGGTCGATCACTGTCTTGAGATTTCACGGGGCCAAAACAAGTTCAAAATATTCGTTATTCTCGATATATTGAAATAATCGTAAATGTTAATTTTTTTCGTAATCTACAAATTATACCCAATTTTAAGAAATTTTGATGGATTTTTAATTTGAATTTATCTTGAAAAAAACTCACTTTTATGTACCTCAAAAAACTAAAATAAAATTTTAAAGCTCTTGAAATTATTCCAAAACTGTGTTGAGCCTCTGAAAACTTTCTCAAACTCAAAATGTACCTTAAAAAAATGGACAAGATTTGAGCAATTAAGACTATTTTGATGGCTAAAGTCTTCTCAATTTTTTATCGGTATTTTTGTAGTGTGAGAAAGTTTTTAAAGGGTCAAGAAATTGTAGGATAATTTCCAAAGCTTCTAAGGTTTCTTTTTGTTTTATGAGGTCCGAAAAAATAAGATTTTCTCCTAAATAAATTCAAATTAAAAGTCTGAGAACACCAAAACTTTTCATCCTATTTTGGCCCCGCGAAACCTCGAGATATTGATTGGTCTATTTTAAATTTCACCTAGTTTATAAGGGACCTAAAATAAAACTTTTCCGGACTAGGCTGTTTTAATAAAAAAAATTTGTTGACTTACCCTAAGTGTGTAAATTGTCAGGACCTATAATGTTGTGTAGTCCGACATAAAGTATTCGAATCTTTAACTTGCAACAAGATTGAGAGAGAAAGTATGTAGTCCGAAATTCTAAACATTTTAGGCTCTGTTTGTGTTCGATTTTTAGCTCAGATTTGTCAAAATGAGCACAAAAAAGCCAACGGAGGATGCTAAGGAGAATGATGCTGAAACAAGAATGATAAGATACCTATACATCGGTAAAGAGTACACCGAGTACCAACCAGGAAATTGGTTTGTGCACCATTACTATTCAACCGATCGTGTCCCATCCATAGAAGAAATGGCCATAGATAAAAACACTGAAACTAAACCCGTGGAAATAATAGAAACCGTAAGCAATTTTTCAATACGAATTACGTGCTCTAAATGAAAAAAGCTCTCCATTCAGTCACTATATTATTAATAATTTCTTTTTTCTAGGTGTTTAATAAGGAGAAAAATCTTGTGCAGAATTTCGAAACACTAGTTTTTGCACTAGCAGTCTGTGCTCGACAAGACAAAAGTGAAAAATTACGTCATTTGGCTTATTCTAAAGTGAAGACCATTTGCGCAGCACCACAAAATTTTCTGTTATTCATCAAATTTGCTGATCAGATAGCCAAAAAGAGCGAAAAGAAGCATGGTTGGGGTCATGGGTGGAAAAGGGCTGTGGAGGAATGGTACAATTCTAAAAATCATTTAGAACTGGCCGAGTGTGTCACTCGGTATAAAAGCAGATACGGGTGGAAGCACAAGGACATTCTCAAACTTTCCCACATACCCACTGGGGCTAAAATAGAAGACAAAGCACAACTTGAACAAATTCCTGAACCTGCAATCGGTGTGTTTTGTTTTATTCTCTTATTTCTAAGAAGCTACAAATCTTTTTCACAAATAGAGAAATTGCGTGCACTTTTAAATATTTTATTTTAATAGTTCATAGTTCGTATTCCAATGTTTGACACACTAACATTCTTTTTTTCTCAACAGTCAAAAGCATGATATTCTGTTACGTGATGAACGGACTCAAAGAACTGAAGAAGAAGTACGGCGATGCGGATGATCCCGTTATTTCTAAACATCCAAAAGTGGTTGAGATAATCAAGTATTTGGAGACCGTCGAAGATTTCAAACATTGTGAAGACGAAGTTCGAGCGGGTGTTTTAGTAGAAATAAACAATTTCACTTTAGACCACGTCCCAGGGCATTTACTGAAATCTGAAGAAGTATGAATTTCTTAGACAATTTAATTAATTTCGACCCATTACGTAAGTAACTCAGCTAATAATTGAGCGGCACGAATTATTTATTTTTCTTTTCTAGGTGTGGAATGCATTGCTAGTGTCAATGGATTACGCTATACTTCTAGAAAATTTGCAGAGAATTCACAACCTGGGTTTTTTAAAGCCAAACTCCGTAACACTTGCGAAAGTTATTGACACATTGTCGAGCGAGGAGAAAATTGTGAGCGAAAAGATTCATCCGGCACACATTCTGATCGCAGCAAAGAATTACGAAAATTCCGGAAAGTAAGTTCATTTCTGGAATCTCAAGGATTTTAAATTCTTCAAAATAAATCTATGATCCAAGTTTTTTTGATTCATTACTAAAAACTTAGATTTTGCTTCAAGTTTTTAATTTATTTTACTATTTTTGTTTTCAAGGCCTCTGAGCTACGAGAAACGAAAAGTAAGAGAAGAGGCAAAGAAACAACGTGCACCGCCACCAAAAATGAATCAGAAAGTCGTCGATGCTCTCTACAAATCGCTCAATGTGGCGTTTTCGGTAAGTCAACATTGTTTAATCACTTTAAAATAAGAATTACTTAAGTTTAAAATTTGACTTTCGGACAATATCAAATTTTATGATAATTAACTTAACTTAGAAACTTAGGAATTTTACATTGAAATGAAAGTTCATTCTGGTGAATGATAATGTTTTATTATATTACTAAATGAGAGTATAATATAATGTACGTACTAGAGGACTCAGCCCCTCTGCGTCACGGATTTGTTTATGCAAAATTGCACACGTCAACAAATTCGTACGTCGGATTCCATAACTTTCTTCCAAATTTAATGTATGTGTGTATTTCTTAACGGAAAATATTGGAATCCGTAAAAAATTACCACCAGAACATTATTTTGAATAGTAAATTTTGATTTGTAAAACTCTTGCTGAAATTCGTAACCCAAACTTTGAATGCGTTTTTTTCGAAACTGTTTTTTGCCGCTGCGGCAGAGGTTTCTCGAAAACCACTCATCCGATTTGGTTCAAATTTTTTGAGTGTATTTTTAGATAGATTATCTCTCGTCGTACACGAGGATTTTTTTCATAACTTCCGGAGAAAAAAATGATTGAAAATTCAAAAAAACAAAAAGACCGCCATTTTGTCAAAAATAAAAATCCCCGTATACGACGATTGCCAGTCTATTCGTGACTATTAATCTTGTTCAACTTTTTGTTTCGGATCATTACAGCGACCTGTAGCTCTGCCGCAGTCCAAAAAAACACATAATTTTGTTCGTTAACTATGTCAACAATTTGGATTTTCTCTTTAAAAAATTCATACAAAACTTGCAAAATCACTTTTCTCAACAAAGCAAGAAAAAGAAAACATAAATCTGTTGATAACTTTTTAAAATATTGAATTTCAAAAATTCTGAATTTTACAGTGGTGTAGTCCCGTAAAGATGTTGGGTGGGCAATTAGGGAGGTTGAACGGGCAGTTAGAGAAGAGATATATGTGTGTGATTTAATCCAGACTTCATGATAAAGCTCAAAAAATAAGTGAACAAGCATACTGTTTTTAAAAAATCAACTATTTTATGGTCTAAATCTTCTCGGAACGAAAAGATTCTTTTATTTTCGCATTCTACGGAAAAAATACATAAGAAACTGTCAATGAAACTTTTTTTCATAACGTCCTGCATACTTTCAATCCTAGATCTATCTTGTCAGTAAGAAAGTAAAAAACAGCTGACAGAAACTGTAATACATGATGTAACTCCGTCGGTAAAGCGTGGGCGCGTCATCTTGATGCACATCTTAAAGTCAACTTCAGTCCGAGGTCGTGTTATGTCACATGTTTTGTGTGTATCTCAAAATTCAAAACTGTTTGAATTATTTTAGTTGCACCCTGGACTCTGTCTATTATGGCATTCATTCCATTGCATAATAACAATGTTTATGCAATGCACACGCTATACAGGCATCGTAAGTCGAATTTCCGATAGGGATGTCATGAAAAATAGTGTGCGTGACATGGGGAGAAGCAACGATTTCAACTCGTGTGATCAGGATCAGGATAAAGTAATTTTCTTAGGAATTTTTTCAAATTAGGAATATAGATTCATTGAAGTGAGAAAACATACAGGACACAGCACAGACGTTCTGTGAAAATCTATTTTTTTTTTACAATTTCGTTTATGAAGGAGAGTGCCGAAAGTATGAGAGAACAGAGAGATTCGATTGGTTAAACACTTTCACACGCTTTCAGTTGAGCGCCGTGAAGTTGGAGTGTCTTCTATTGGCTTGTGTATGATCTTCGTAAGTATTTCTGTTTTTAGGAATTTACCCTGTAAGTCAAAGGGATATTGTTTTAAGACCAAAGATAGGCTTACGTCTAACTTTAAGTCAACGAATTGGCATAAATCTAACTTGAGGCCAAAAAATACGCTTATTTTTAGTTGTACTCTAATTGAGTTGTAACAAAAGTAAGACTTTTCTGTGGGATGATAGAAAGTAAGTTTTATGAGTATTTATTCATATAAAATCTATATGTATGTATTAATTTTTTGACACAGTGTGCGTAAAATGCGTTTTAACACACCCATATTAGTGCGTAAAATAGAAGTAAATAACACTAGTTCTATTCACTAATATGGTTGTGTGAAAATTCATTTTTACGCACACTGTGTCAAAAAATATCGTATGCAACATGTGCGTACGATTTACTATATTGTATTATTTTTATTAATTTTTGATTTGATTATTTATTTGATATTTGATTTTGATTATTTATTAACTAAAGTGAATTTCATGGACAGGCGCGCCTCTGTCAAAAACTCGTTAAGGTTCTTTCTTTGAAAAATGCGGTTTTACACACGCGTGGTGATCACGTGCACGGGTGCCACACAATCACCACAAGCGGGTAAATCGTACGCAAATGTTGCATACGATCTTTTTGACACAGTTCGGGTAAAAATGCGTTTTTACACACCCATATTAGTGCGTAGAACTAGTGTTATTTACTATTATTTTACGCACTAGTATGGGTGTGTAAAATCGCATTTTACGCACACTGTGCCAAAATATACTATTTCATCTTTTAAGGTTCAATTTTTGTTTAAATTTAATAAATACTGACACAGCCAAGCGAGTAATTTTCATGCCTAGGAACTAGAAAAAACATTGAAGAAATATTTTGAATGAATATTCATGAGCTTCATGTGATTTGATCGCACCGAAAAAAGTTATACTTTTGTTAAAGCTTCTCTTGAGTACTAATTTTTAAACCTATTTTTGACTTAAAATTAGATTTAAGCCTATTTTTAGTCTTATAGCAATATCGCTTTGACTTACAACATCTTCTTTCTACAAAAAAAACCTTTTTCTTACTGTTCAGTGTCAGAGGAAATTTGAAAAGTGAAAACTCAAGATTATCATTACTTTCCACCCTGATAAAAAAATTTTCATTGGTATTTAATTTTTTTGAAGCTTTATTATTTTTTCCTTAATTTTTTAGCTTTCTGGTGGTGTCTGGATTAAATCACATACATATTTTAATAATGCTTGAAGATACCTTTCATTTTAAATGTAGAACATCAAAATATCTTCAGTGCTTTAAGTGAAAAATGCTTTCAAAAACAAACAAAAAATATCATCATACATATCTCTAAAACTACTCATTTAAGAGAGTTTAGTTCAGTCCAGATTGTGTAGGATTATTGTATTAACATTGCACATCATGCTGCTGATAGTAAAGTCTCAAAGTCAACAAATTGATTGAATAAAATAAAATATGGCCAAAAAATCTTTATAATTCATTCAGTTTGGCTAAATAATTTAATTATTTTATCATTATACAATTTAATTTAATTATTTTTTATTATTATAATTAATAAATAAAATAATAATATAATAATAATTAATAAAATTAATTATTATATTTGTTATTATCAAATAATATTTAAAAGTTTATTTAACTCCATAGTAATTTGTTATTTTTACATCCAAAAGTAAGTTGATTCATATTAATTATCTTCAATACATAATTCTATTTACCATTAGAGGTATTAAGTATCAAATTATTGAAGGAAATTTGTGAAATTTCTTAGTAATTTGAAAATTACGTTGATTTTAATAACTTTTTTGCAGTAAATTGTAAATAAACTTACCTTGAGACGAAGCATGAAAAACCAAAACACAGTGAAGGTTATATTTTTTATCCAACAAAAATGAGAACTGTCAGTGACATGAGAGAATAGGTTAAATCATCGATTGTGATCCTGTCCATCACGTACCGCAAAATATTTTCCCAGACGTAGCGTTTTGACTTTCTCAGATAAATAAGAGAAAACACTGAAATATCGTAAACCTGAGCGTAAACCAAAAGTTTTACTTTCAGACTTGCAAAACTGATTTTTATGATTTTCAGGTAATCAATAATTTCTTTCATGTTGAAACTTTTGACAAAGTTCACTGGAGTCAAAACAAGCATATTCACACAGGAAACAAAAGCTTATACTTGATTTTATATTTTTAAATTGACTTGGCCCAGAGGTACTGCTGTCCCAAACGTATCGATTCTCCCCTACCCATAAACTGTGGGAACATTAAAAGAGGAAGTAAGTTATTCTCGATTCCTCGAGATCTCGGACGTTAAGTACGGACGGGTCCGGTTATCGCTCGGAAGGGTGACCCTTCGTGGTTCTCGCTTAATCGTATTTACTGTCGAGAGGGAGGTTTGACGCCGAGGATAGATGTGGTACTCGATTTTATCAAATGTCTACATCCAAACTCGTCTGTCAGTAACCGGCTGCGCTCAGGAGTTTTGGTTTTCTGCAGTTTTCCACTCACTTAACCAAATGTTCAGGCGAATGCGAACGCATCTAATGAAAATCCGGCTGCAGACGGTATGGGATTTAGGGACTCCACAGGATTGAGTACGTCAGATAATATCTGGAGGCTTTTTAAGAGTTGGGGTATTTGGCGTAATTGGAGTTGAGTTAACGCATTAGTGTCTGTCGATCTCATGTGTAAGGGGGAATTTAGATATACTCAGTAAGGTTGGATTCTCTATCTGAAAATGTCCATGAAGGATGTAAGTACACGTGAGTAATGAAATAGAAATTAAAATAAAAAAACCTAGGAACATTAATTAAATAGAAAAGTCTGCTTGGGAGGCTCTGGAAGCCACGCCAGGACTTCTTGGGAGCCTGAAAGGTCTGAAAATCCACGTAGTGCACTTAATTATTTTTTTCTAGATCACTTACATAGAAAAATCTTTCGAACAACTCAGGGCTTTTTACTAACCTGAAATCACTACATATAAAAGAAATTGACAAGCCCAAGGCATGAAAAGCACAAAGGACGCCAGTGTTCCATATTACAGTTATTTTCAGTGTTCCAAAGTTATTTTTATTAGCTAGTTTAAAAACATATTTTCAATACTTTGGAACTTCAATTATAAAAATACTTCAAAAAAAGTATAAAATTGAAGGTATGAAAAATAAACAACAGAATTTAAAAATGCTCAATTTTGAGTTTATCTATTTTTTAAATTTTCAGCTCCTTACCATTTTTCTGGTGTTTCTTTTTATCATTAAAAAATTCCAAGGTATTTGAAATATTTTTTAAAGCTAACTAGAAAAAAAATAATAATTCAAAACTTACTAATTGATCATATGGAAGACACGTTTCTTTTCCGTTTTTTCTAGAGTATCTTGATAAGTTTCAAATCCTCGCTCGGATATCCAAAAATTTTTGTAAGCTTAGCTACACAAAAGTAGGTAGTTTCGAAGTCTATTTTTGATTTGTGGATTTTTTTGTGTTCTATTTTAGTACATAAAACTTCTCATAAGAAAATAGATTTCATTTCGATCTTTAAGTAATATATTTTGATGTGTAAACATCTTAGACCTCAATATGGGGAGTCGCGCCTGAGTCGAGTGAAACCATGGCTCGGAAGTGTAATGCAAGCTGTCTTCACAACTTCGATGCAGCATCAACGTGATTCGCACTGTGTCGACATTATGTCGATTTATAAAGTCCTATTGTGGAGAGACCTTCAAGGCTCTAACACACGCGTTGTGTCGTGTTGCTTGCTTCTCTTCACCCGCTCAAAGGAGCCCATCAGTTATTCTTTTGATTTCGTATACAGTATTCTTCTACATATTGATAAGTGTATGGGAAAGTGATTATATATATTTTATATATTTTTTTATATTTTTTATTTTGACTAATTTTTTTGACTTCGTACAGTATTCTTCTATATATTGATATATGTATGGAAAAGTGAGTTATTTTTTTGACTTCTGCTTTATGTAAGATTTCAATTTCAGTTAACGTTTACCGGAGATGTTCACACATAAATCTGTCTTGGGTCGTAGTTTAGGACGCACATGATGTTTTTTTTCTTATCCTCCTGTTTCTAACGCATTTCCATATCTTTAATTTTGTTTTGCATACACTTTTCTTTTACCTCCCCTCTTATTTCAGCTAATTTCCTTCCTATCACTTCTTATACTCTCATTGTGGTTTTCTTCCCTCCTATTATACAACCTTGCTTTACCCCATTCAACCGCTTCTCGATTTCCCTTCACTTCTATTCATGCCTCTTCTTCCCTTCTTCTAACCGATTCTGCAACTCAACTATTCACTCTTCCCCTTCCTTTCTTACATCCTCCAGAGACCAACCTAATTCTTCAATCCTACTCTGCACTTGTTTCAGTTCTTTTTCCAATTTTTCATACTCGTATCTCTCTTTTGTTTCCCCTCTAAGCTGTCTTACTTCCTCATTTTCCGATAAAGTCCCAGCCTCGATCACCTTCATTTGACTCTTCCCTTCAACTTCTTTTCTTAACTCTCTCATTTCTATGAATAATTAATTCAACAAACAGTTACCCTCTGAATGCATCTCACTTTCTGTCGCGTTCAAATTTCTCTCCAGTTCAGTCGGTAAATTACTCCCTTCCATTCGTTTCCTTCCGACTATCACACGTGTCGCCCCTGTTCCCCTAAGTCGCAACGCACTCCTTCCCCCTCCTCCTGAACCATATCGACTATTCTAATATACTTTTCACTTTTTTGTTTTCAAATCAACCCCTTGCTCTTTCTATGAACGTTGACCCTTTTAGCTCTAAATTTCCTACCTGCACATTGGCCCGCTCCCTCTGAAGCACTACCAAATCTTCGCAGTCGCCTGAATTATTACCTTACCTCACTTTTCACTTTTACCTACTTTTTGCCTATCAGATTTATATTTTACTGCTAACTATTTATTTAAACCCTATTCAACTACTTTACGCTCCCAACCTTGTATACATTGGCTCTTTCACCCAACTAATTCTCACTCAATCAGGAAAAAACACTCCACCTGTCCCCGCCGACAACCACACAGCTCCAACACCAACATGCAATCTGGAATATTATTATACATATATTACTCGAGTTAATTTTTAATCACCCAGCCGATACTCCAAAACAAATTGATTTTGGATTTCGTAATTGAAGCCTACCTGAATTTCGACTTCTGACCTACAACCGAATTTTAGTATTATCTTTTCCATCACGAAAAACTTTATTCGAGTTCCAATTCGAAAATTTTACCCTGAGGCCAAGATGGTGTCAAAACGTTGTAAGGGCGGTAATAATCCAAAATATCGAAATTTTTCGGCCAGCGGTAGACACATTTACGAATCTCATTTACTAAATCTACTCAACCATATTTTACCAACGATAATTACGTAATTAAACAACGTGACTCAGATGAGTCTAGGCTCCATAGTTTCTCCGACCTTACCTCAGTGATACAATAATTGGCTAAAGACACTGAGTTTAAATTTTAATTTGAATTTACTATAATTAGTGAAAAGTATAGTACTAATCGCGACGAACTCCGCTCATAAACCATGCTGTCGAACGAAAGAGGCCGATGCATGGCAGTAATTGAGGGCCTCATTTCGTCTTCCTTTGCGCAAGTTCTCATCGTGTTTACTGATTTGCTGTTTGTGCGGCGCTGCCCCTGGGTTGGCAGGTTGGCTCTTGACTGGATTGTCTACCGAATTTCTTGCAGAAACCAATGCAGGATTGGCTTCTTGAAGGGAGCCTGTAACAGTAAATATGATGGCAGAATTTTGGTAGCTTTTCCGGTAAGAGGCGCATGAATATTTCCCACATTTTATTTTCCCTACAGATTATTTTACCGTGATTCATATGACCGAAAAACAATTAGCTCTAATTTGTATCCACCTGAATTGTGAATTTGCTGTCCGATGAATTATATTTAACGAATATACTTTTTTTTTTCTTTCATCAGTTGAGGAAAACATAACCTCAGCTGTCAAAAACACTGCGCGGCAAAACTCACGCATTCCCTCGTGCAACGTGAAACACACACGCCCCGATCGATATTGTGTCACGAGGCTCAATGACGTAGACGCTAAGGAAACCGCGAATCGACGTCCATGGCTCCCTTCCATCTCGCAAACAGAAACCATCCCCAATCTCTTGAGTTGAATCTCTTGAGCGTCTTGAGTGATAGGATCTCGCCACGATACTGGCCAATCATCGCACCTCAACGTGAACGTTGCACCGCTGCGACCCTGAAGACTTTCGTTTGTGTTAGCGGAATTACGGAGTTCACGGATCACGGCCCTCCGTGCCCCCGTGAACATCCCAAGAAGTTCTTTTAAATTTCTAAGGTTCGGCAGACAACCACGAGACTACGTCACCCGAACCTTAGTCACACGAACCCGCTAACTTCAGGGAAAGGACCGCGTGTGCGAGAGACAGAAAATCGCTTTGAGGCGTCTGCCTCCAGAAAACAAATGCTCAAATATGAAAATATTAATTTTAATGAACATAAATGGAAATTTAGGAAAGTTGACAAATTTACATTTCAAAATTCTGATGTAAAAAAAATCCGTTACTAGCCGAGGATCCCAGGCTTTATTAATAAAGTCCTGCGTGCATTCTGCGATACCCAATAATTGGCTTCTTATGTCACGTGTCAGCTTAGCATTTATCAAGTCGGTTCCACTGTCTCCGCGTGACAGGGTATGCGGTGACGCCTAAGCGTTCACGTGCACAATTTTTAATAAAAAGGTAATTCGCAGGACTAGAGCCATGATACTAAAAAAGAAGCGAGTGAGATGAGAATCAACCTTGCTTCCACTATTTTCAATGATGCCACCGACGTGACCCGTGGTGCCGAGCGCGTCATCTGTACGCCGACTTCACGCACCACTTGGACAGGATCTCATGCACGCAGACCGGCCGACACCCAAGCGCTGTCTGGTGAATGCTGGTCAAGCAGAACTCACTCCACTCGATCTCCCACGTTGCGCCACCGTAGAGGAGATAGGGTATACCTATCGTAAGAGAAATGATTCAAACAGGCTCGGTCAACTCTGTGGAAAATTAATGGCGACGTTCAGCGCACTCTGCTATCGACAATAGAACTTTACCGAGCGTCCATGTGTGGGTGCATG
>JAUMHM010000086.1:7744062-7756032 GCA_032362435.1 Melikaiella ostensackeni
AGACGTCCATGTCAGTCCAATTGATGTCCCAAAGACGTCTCAGGTCTTAAAGACGTCTTTTGGACATGAGACGTCTTCAAGACATTAATTGGACTGACATGGACGTCCTAAGGATGTCTTTAGGACGTCCTCGGGATGACAATGTCTTCTTGCCCACTCGACGAACACGAATCTCTGAGTTAAACCTCGTTTACGACATTTCCATGCATATGTATTTTAACGACCCTGAAGTTTCCTATATCTATGCATTTTAAAATTTTTGTAAAAAATTATAAACAAACTGAGGGTCCGCCTCCAAAATATCTAGATGCGACTTTTTTTGAACAACTTTTCAAATAATTATATAATTTTTTTATGATTTCAAAACTTTGCAAGGCATTATAAACAAACTAAGTGTCCGATCAAAAAATCGAAAACATCTTTGGATTCGACTCCGAAATATCTAAATGTGACTTTCTTGACCATTTTTTAAACAATTAATCATTTTTTCAAGTTCTGCAACTTTTATAAACAAATATAATTGCACACCAACTTGATGATGTAATCAAAATCAACATGTAAACACCTCCTAGAGACTTTTTTATTATTCTGAAAAAAAATTGTTAAACAAATAAATTGTTATTAACATTTTATTAACTTTTCAGAGCAATTTCCAAACTTATGTAAACATACGATGCTATAACCAAAAAATACTCTCTGTAGATGAAATTATTTCAAAATTTGATGCAATTATTCGAAAACTGTTTTCCGAATCTATCGAAGTTCACTTGTATACTGGCGTCATAAAATTTTTGTTAACTAATTCCATTATTTCAAATAATCACACCGACTTATAAAAATTTTATTGAAAAGTTTTACTTTTTGTCGAAAACAATGTTCAAGCAGAAGATGAAGGCAATGGCATAGCTAGACAGGCTAGAATCCTCAAGGGCAAGGAATCCACTTGTGAAGGAGCAACCAACATAATAGTTGAATATGTAGTATCCAAAGTCGAAGAAACAATTTAAGCGTCGTTGAAAGGAGTTTGATTAAAGCAATTCTTCCATATAGATGGAACACAGGCAATGCCAAAGCAGCACACTAACATTGACGAAAATGTCAATGGATGATAGAATAAAAAGATCGTCAGTTTGCAACTCACCTAATACCCAAACAGTTTCGCATTGGTACACTTTATTCCAAAATGCTTGAACATTCTCTTTGTAGTGAGATTCTGGTTGGCTGGGATTTCTACTTGGGTTCAATATGTACAAACTCTTTTGTTTGAAATCCGCAAACAGAAGGATCCAGTGTTTACTATTTTCATTGAACCATATAATCAGGTATTCTTTTTTAGACCATTCACCTTCAATAAGCTCAAGAGCCGTAGGTGGAAGTCCGTTGCCAGGATTTACTGCAATGTGAAGCCCTATTTCTCACTTCACGGAAGCAATGTCGCTTCTGCAGGGTTAATTGTTTAAAGCAATATTGACAAAGTAATCCATGCGTAGATTACTTATCCAGTCGGTGTCATATAATGTTACATAATATTCCCCATACAGATAGAGTTCTTCCTGTTCTCCAAGTCTGTTAATTCAGGCAACGGCCTATTGACAAGAAGCATGTGGAGCGAAGTAGAAATCTTTTTCTACTATAATACCGGCAGAATTTTTTTTAGGCTCACTTCTGTTAAAGACTTTAGGCCTTCCTTTTTAAGCGAATGGCCATCGTGATAAACACTCTTGCTCTTCGGCTATTCACACCAAGATTCTGTTGCATTTAGATCCCCAGGTTCATTTTTCTAATTAGCTTGCACCGTTCATTTGTATGCTGGTTGGGAAATATTTTGTCCTGACCTTATTTATTCAAGTGCTGTATTAGCCAAATTTCTGCAAGCGATGCCCGAATTTTTTCCTCAAGTTTCTGTAAGATGCGTCAAATTTTTATGTTATTAAAATTCTCGCATGTTGACTCCTTCACACTTTTAAAATAATTTTCGACGTCGGCATTAGTTAAATGTTGAGAATTATCCTTGAGAATTCCAGTCCAGTTCATGTTTTCATCCTTACTGTTCTCATCTCTCACCTTTTCGCCAAATTGAGTCAACTCTTCAAATTCATTAACTTTAATTTTTTCCTTATGAATGTTGGCTATGGTATCCAACACTCGCTTTGTTTTTTTCTTTGATAAAAGTATTACAAAGAAACATTCTACTTTTTCTAGCAAATCGTTATAATCTGAGCAATGCGCCAGTATTGCTATTCACTAAAGTATGATTTTCTTAGTAATACCTTTTATATTTTTTGTGTGTAAAAAATACGAAAACGAAATCATCTTTATGAAATGTTGGTAGCACACAAAACTAACAGGTAATCAAATTCCGATTTTTTATAGTCAATGAAATCATATGCCTTTGTCAAGTATTGCGGATTGTCAATTTTGTTACCTGTCTCTATTATGGCGTTTATATTTGCCAACGATCAATCTGTGACAACTACTTTGAAAACAGACCACAAAATACCATTTTCTATCCACAATTCTTTTTAAAAAAGTTAAGCAATCTCGGATGTGTCTTGCACTGTAGCAATTTGTTGCCATTTGAAATAACGGTATGATTTTTCTGCAAACTTTAATAACACTGGAATAAATGTATATTTTATTTGACGATAGGAATGATTTCGAATATTAAAACCCGTTGCATCGAATTTCAAAATGACCTAATCCACTAGAAGCTAGTGATCTAGGAGGTGTTTACAGGTTGATTTTGATTACATACTCAAAGTTTGAGTGCAATTATAATATTTGTTTATGAAAGTTTCAGAACTTTAGAAAAATGATTTAGTTGTTTAAAAAATAGTTGTAAAAAAGTCACATTTAGATATTTTGGAGCGAGTTACAAAGGTGTTTTAAGTTTTTTAATCGGACACTTAGATCGTTTATAATGCTTTACAAAAGTTTTGAAATCCATATATGAGGCGACGCACATACAGGTATACGCTTAAGATGATTGAGGTAGAAAAATTGTCAACAACATTGTTTTGTTACATTGAAAGTTTAGAGGAGACACTTTTTCTGCTAACGAATCTGTTATAGCATCGTATGTTTACATAAGTTTGGAAATTGCTGTAAGAAGTTGATAAAATGTTAATAACAACTTATTTGTTTGAGCAATTGGTTCTTCAAAACAATAAAAAAAATCCCTAAGAGGTGTTTACAAGTTGATTTCGATTACATACCCAAAGTTGGTGTGCAATTATAATATTTGTTTATAAAAGTTTCATAACTGAAGAAAATGATTTAATTGTTTAAAAAATGGTTAAGAAAAGGCACATTGAGATATTTCGGAGACGAATCCAAAGGTGTTCTTGGTTTTTTGATCGGACCCTTAGTTTGTTTATAATGTTTTTCAAAAGTTTTGAAATCCATAGGTATAGGAAACTTCATGTACTTTTAAACAGGGTCGTGTATTTTTTCTTATCTTTGACAATGAAAAACGGAATATCAACTGACACACCTAAACTCCGTACGAGTCCAAGAGTTTTCATCCAACACATTCTGATGAATCGACGGCGAATCCCGTTCTCGTATTGGCAGCTAGACAAGTCCTTGGTAAAAGCTCTCACCCTTCCTTTGGGGTATGGTATATTCCAAATCTTTTCCTTCTCGGCCTGCAGCCACACCATCACTATTAACCCTTTGTCGGGCGCAGCTAGCCTGAGAACCCAGCAAAACACTTTTTTGGACGCCTCTCCTCCTCCTGACGACCAAGCCGGGTGCTCCTCCGAATACTTGCCTGACTCGAGGCCTGGAACCTCCAAAAAGAAGAATCTTCCTCAAAACTTTGTCTCATCAACTTGTGATTGAAAAACTAGCACGGCGAAGTCTGAATACAAGTGGAATACCGGCTCGGCTACAAATCCGCTTGAAAAAGTTTTTACCCCAAGAAGAACGTGAACAGTCTGCCTCCCAACCTCCCAAAAGACGCAAGTGTGGTATATGCATGGCTGAAACTGGATTTAGAAGGATGACAAATTACGAATGTCAAAATTGTCATGGACCGATCAGCCTAAGCCACGTAATTCCGCTGTGCCAAACCTATTATTCAGCTGCTGATTTCGAATTATTAACGTCAGTTTCTTTTTCGTTCAATTTTGTATATTTGCTTTCCTTAGATCCTAGCGAAGGCTACTCTACCGGTTTTTTTAACCCTCTGGTCTACACTATTTTTCGTCGCCACGTTGAAGTACACCCGGGTCACCAGTGACCCAGAAAGTTTTATACTATATAAAGATGGTTCAAGTTTGTTGTTCTTGTATTATATTAGAGTGAATTGAAATTGTCATAATCTCGACTAATAGAATATTCAAGTTAGAACATGATATGTTTACCCTGGAAGAAGTTATTAGGAAAAGAAAACAAGAAGACGCGTAAAATGACTTTCTTTGGTTTTTTAACGATACTTCTGTTATGTTTCATGCAATTGAAAAAACTCGGTGTGTTTCGTGATCTAGAGACTTCACTCTACAAGACTATATACACGGTTTTTATGAGCTTTCCAAAAAGTATATTTATTTTGGAGTATGAATGTAGACTTTGACGAAAATGTCAAAAATTATATTTTTGTCTGATATTTCTCTTATACTTTGAGTTTTTAACATATAATGAGTGTCATAGAAAGTTTGAAGTATGAGGTAAGGAAGTACAATGCGTGAAAAAATTGCAAGTTAAAACATATTCTATTAAACGCAAATGGTAAAAAGAACGAGACAAACGAGTTTTCTCATAAGATTTATATGTATTTATTGAGTATAGATTCTATGAAGCTTAAAAAAATAATAGTTAAAATATAATTCCTTAAAAACTATGAAAGATGAAACTAATTTTTAGAACAGTTAACACAGTGCGTCCTCTTCTTCTGAGGTAGCTTCATTTTCTTCACGCTGCTTTTCCTCCAATAGATGCAGAACATCATGTACATCTCTGGCGGCCATAACGAACAACACAAAATTATTTAAAAATACTAATGTTTACGATAATATTTCTTTGTTCATCACGTGTCGAAAGTTTTAGTCATACAATAATGACGCAATAAGAGACTCACCTGTTTCACAGCATCTTCCCACCACAATTTTATATGAATATTTTTTATTTTCACTAAAACACCTTTATTTCGTCGCACAACACTATTTTAAATGAAAAAATACTTCACGAATTTTGCACGGAAATTTCAACTCATTTTCTACACCTGGGTCATAGGTGACCCGAAAAAGCAGTTTCGTGCGCGTCACTCGAAAGCCAAGGCCCAACTAAGGACGTCACTATACCAGTCACGTACTATAGACCCTATTTTTCCCATAATTTTCAACATAGCGCTCTCCTCCACCGAAGCGGTCCCTCAGCTGAAAAGTTAATTATGAGGATCGCTTGGGTCACCAGTGACCCAGGTGTAGACCAGAGGGTTAATACTGTACAACGTGGAGCACTCTTAATAAAATTTATTCAATTTGCAAACTCCGAGTTGGAAAATGTTCGTTTTGAGACAATTAAAATTGTCGGTTTTGAATGCTTAGCACTGGAATTTTCCAAGTTTGAAACTTTCAAAATGAATATTGTTAAATTTTAATGGCAAAAATTTGTTTGCTTTTAAAGCTTGAGAAATCCTGTGAAGCATTTAAATTTGAAGACTGTTAAAAGGTTTTGGAAATTGTTTGAAAAATTCAAAAAGCTGTTAGATTTAAGTTATGTTGAAATATGCCAATTGAAATAACTAGTATTGTGTCAATTCTAAACTTACAATTTCACATCGAACAAGTTTTTAAATGTTCCTAATCCAGTATACTTTTATAGCATATAGAACCAACTGGCCTTCGATACCTGATAACCGTCGACATGGGCGAAAAAATGCAAGTGTCCCCCACCTGGCACTGTGGAAATATGAATGCTGCTGAAGTAGGATGCTTGCTTGCTCTTTCGCTTCTTCGTTCCGAGAAAAATGTCACCGTAGCAACCTTCAAAGACGTCGGAATTCACACAGCAAACTTAGAAAAAAACTCAACCTTTGGCCACGCTTTACGAAGAATGCAACAATTGCCAACAGGCACAGTGAATTTAAGTAAACCCATGTCATGGGCTTCCTATCAAAACAAAAAGTATGACGTTTTCATTAACGTCGTTCATCAAATTCCTGTAAAGGATGACACTTTCCCAGAGGGCATTACTTCGTATCGAACGAAAATGAGTCTCCCTGATGCAAAGTAAGTTCTTCAATTAAATTTAAAAACCTTCTAAGATTTTGTTCGACATTGATATTAAATATTATTTTGTTGTTCTTTTTTCAGATTAATCAACTGTGTCTTGTGCGATTCAACGGCATACCGTCTTCAAAAAGAGATAGATAAGAATATCTTGACCATTTGCGGTTTTGACCATCGCGTGCCGAAAATCATAGAGGCATTCTCGAAATCTTTCTTTTAAGTTACCGACATTATGGGTCTGTGAAAATCCATAAAGACCTTAAAATTTAAAAGTTTTTTTTCATCATCAAGTTTTACAGTTTATCAGTTACTGATCAGCTAAAATTGACAAAACTTAGAAAACGTATCAGTTACCACATCAAAACCACTTATCCTAAATCAGATTTTTGCTCGTTATTTATTTTCATGTTCACTTCATGAAAAAGTTGTCTACTATTTTTCTATTGTTTTTTATTGTTGACAGTTTTCGTCTCTGGTGTGAAAGTGGTCGAAGATTTTAATTTCTGTAATAAGTGTTGTAAAGGATAGCAAAATCTCTAAAAAGGAACGAAAATTTTTAGAGGTTTCTCAAATTGAATCGAAACCTACCTCAGTATATTTTAACAATAAGAACCTCGAGACGAACACTTTCGTGTCCCATTTCTATTTTTTGAGAAAAGTCATCCGAAATCGCATTGCACTTTGATATTTAATGCAGTAGACAACGTGCATTTGTTGTGAGAAGGCGATGGAGCAATCTTAAGTACGATAGACTCATCCAACTTTCATCATATAAAAATTTCTTAAGCCTACCTCTTTTAACAAAAGAATTTAGTCATTTTATAACACTGTTCTTTTGTAAATTTACATGTGATTTATATTACATTTTTGGGTTAACTATGCTGTTCAGTTTGCGTGTTATTCGTTCACTCATTTAATCGTCGTATGTGCGTAGATTTTTTTTAAGGTTGCACGTGAGAGATAGAAAATTGTAACGATTTTTCGAAGAATGCACGAGATTTACAATGCTTTAGCTTCGTTATTTTTAATCTCTGATTTGTTTCTATTTATGCCAAATTTAGTTTTATGCGATAACAAGCTATCTTATCAGAAGTACTTCAAATGTTAATCCTTCCTACTAATATTTAAAAACTTAACTTTTGTAAACGCTTTTTTTTAAATCCCTAAGTTTGGAGAAAACCCAAGGAGACTGCATCTCTTAATCAGTTATCATATTCCCTTATTCTTCTGTTGAAATAACGGAAGGAAAAAAAACTGATTGCATTAGAGAAAATAGTATTAAGACTGCATATTAGCTGCCTAGAGTATGTCTAAAGTAATCCATGGTGCATTTGTTGATTCATAGGGAAAAGAAATTTTAGTCCTATTAATCGCTTGCTTATTTCTGCAGGTTGGCGAAGAAGCTGAGCATCTATTTAAAATTAATTTGAAATCGATTCGAATTGATTTTTGACTGGAGGCTTGGCTCGATGAAAACTAGACAAAACGTAACATTAACTAAAGTGAATTTCATGGACAGGCGCGCCCCTGTAAAAAAATCGTTAAGGTTCTTTCTTTGAAAAAAAGGCAGTGTTGAAATTCTGTCACTGTGATATGCATTTAGCCCCAAAGAGTATAGACTACTTACATAAGTATAATTTTACTGATATATTTCATATTTGCCATATCCAAAGTGAAGACAACAAATGATGAATAACTACTGACTAATACTGTGATAAGAAATACGATATTACTGTTCGAAATAGTGAAAAAAAAATGAAAAACGATCAGGGGCGCGCCTGGAGTCCGGCTAATGCGTTGATTGGTGGTGATATATTAACTCGTAAATTTTGTTGAGACATGTACATCAATATCCCGAGACACGTTTCTCTCTTTTCCTATAAAACTATCTCTTTCTTCTTCTCGATCTGCTGATTACCCTCAGTTAAGAAAATCCTTGTTTTGTAGAAATCTCAAGATTTCTACTCTAGAAAAATTATAAGTTAAAAGTGTATTGCGTGAATCACTCCTCAGGTACGAAAGACATTTATTATAAATAATAAAGTTTTAAATTCACGTTACTCTCGAGACCTTTTGGGTACTCGGCGGATGGAGTCTCTTCATAATTGTGGACGTATCTCTAACTTCCTATATACAATCTAGCTAAGACAGTACTTCACACGAAATATCGATTTGCGGATCAAATCTGTTCGTTTTGCGCAATACATTAATAGGACTTTGGTAAATCATAGGTTGTTGAAAGTAATCATATTTTTTTAGAGAAATTTTTCCTAAACAGAACTCCTGTACTGAAAAATGCGCTTAGAGTGATTATTTATACACACAGAATTACTAGACCAAATCTCGTTATTGGGAATCATTTTCTAAGATGAATCGTATTAAAAAAATATATTATATATAATATACATGAATACGTATATGTATATGAAAGGAGGAAAAATATGCGATCTAGTTGCTAACTACTTGTTACAGAAGCAGTAAGAACTTATGCTATATCAATATTCCTAGCGTAATTATACATATAATATTTGGTATTAAAAGTATGTAGGCTAATTGTAAACTGTATTGATGTATATGGCTGTCGAAAAGGAACTTCGGAATCCGTCTGCTCCAGTTACGCACTAACAGTAAATAATGTAATGTTAAACAAGAGAATTACAGAAAAAACAGGAAATTTATCACGCCGAATATTCAATTATTAATCTTCACATTTTACTGATCGAATACATACACGCTAAGAGTACCTTTTCGATAAGGCTGTGTCTTAATTAGCGTCGTCTTTATTATTCGATTCTTTTGTTCAGTCGGATAAAAGATTTTGTCAATCGATGAAAAATAATGATCGGAAAATAAGGACCACTGCACAATGGAGAAAAAAAGAAAAATTATGGTTGAAATTAAAATTTAGGCTATAATTCTTCACCGATTTGGATGCTTTTTTCAAATAATAATAATAAAATTTCAAAGAGAATTGGAAACCTTGATTTTTGAAAAAGGTTTGTTTTTTTTTTTAATGAAAAAATTGCTATTTTCCATTTTTTTAAATTGTCTGCATTTGATGTAGCGACATTAGACGAAGATAATTTGTCAATATACAGTAAACAGAACAAAATTTTGCTAACAATTAATTTGTTAGAAGTGGAATTATTACTATTTTGACGTTATGTTTTTATTACTTTGTAAGCAATTTGTGTCAATGTGATTAAATTTTTTTATAATTACAAGGGTTTGGTGAAAACCTTCTTAAAAAATCGAGCACAATTTTATTCGAAATTTTATTAGCTTTAAAAAAAATATCCCAATCGATTAAAAATTGTGGTCTGAATTTCAGTTTGAGTCAAAAAGTTCACTTTTTTCCACTGTACTCTGGTCTTAACATGTGTATTCACTAATTCTAAGCATGCGTCCCACGAAAAAGAAATTATATGCGGCACGGAACTGATATTGCAATAGGAACGAAGCAACTGCGAAAATCGTTTACTTTGCACTGTCACATTACTAAACGACAATTTCAGAACGAGCCGATTTTGTGATTAACGAAACAATATGTTGAATGTGTTCATACTAGACAAAAAAATAATTAGCACGAGAGTCGAAGAATCTCGTGATTCGAAAAAAACGACGCGAATATCATCGTTGCCTCGTGCAATCTTGCTATACAGCTAATTCCGATCTTAATCAGGAAGCACAAGTTACGTGTAGCAGATAAATATGTATTCATTCTGATAGTGTTCTTAAAACATATTAACTCTATTATAGACAAATCGCTAGCACCTATGTTCCTTAGAGTTATGAAAAAAAAGAAAAAAAAATGAAAAAAGAAAACCTTGTAAGAGTATTTAATTCTCGCAGTCGAATCGAGATTATAGATACGGAAAAAAGCTCAAGGTCTACCGCTTAATTTATTTTTTCTAAATGGAGGAGATTACGAAGTCAATGTTTGATGTATTATAAAAACCTCATGTTTTCACGTTTCACTGTGGGAATGACAATGATGACACGAATGCGAGAATTACATACTCAGTCGTCGATTTCGAATTTTAAATTCACCGCGAAAGTCAGAATATATTTCGACGTAAAAAATGCCTATCTTTCGGCCTTAAATTTTTATACGAAGAAAAAAGAACGAGACCTCTGTGCAACTACACAAAGTTTCGTTTTTTTCCTGCATTCCTCTGCGAGTAAGCGTCTACTATAAAACTGTTATCGATATCTTCAACCGAATGTCTGACGTTTTTTAAAGTATAATGTGTTTATCGAGTTAAATTTCAGCAGTAATTATGTAGAAAAAGTCAGGTTAAAAGAAATCTAAATAGAAGTTTACATTTCTTTTATAATGTGATTAATAATATTTTAACGAATAATTTGATTCAGACGTTTTGAAATGAAAGAGTGACATCAAGAATTGGAGGAACTATACTTGGCAACTAGACAAAAAAATATTTTCAAGAAGAGAAAAAAAAAAGGAATTACCAGAAATAACTGTTGGTTCTGCAAAAAAAAAAAGTTGTAAAGAAATAACACCTGTCAAATTAAACGATGTCAGTCTTCATATACAACAGTAATTAATTATTACCTTTATTGTTGTAGTATTTTGATACCAGGTGAAAAACTATGGAGTTTAATAGGAAGAAAATTCGTTACAGATTTTACTGTTTTCCGTTACAAATTGAAAAATAGGTATGCGAATTACTCCCTGAATAAATTCAAAATTCAGTTAACCTGGCGTTTTTTATTACGCCTGTCCTCGTTTTGGCGTCAAAAGTATTCATAACCATGGGTCTAACAATAAGAATAAATTTCGGTTTGCAACCATTTTTTACCGATCATTGAAATTTAAAAATAAACTATAAAGTAGATATAGCCTAAACTGAAAGATTTATTTGACGTATTCAAAAGTCAACTGCAAATTAAAGCCACTTGAATTTGAAGCATTGAAGCATTAAAAACTAAAATCATTTAAAATTCAGGAATTACGCTCGAACTCCAATATAAGGAAAGTTTCGGGAGTTGCTTCGCACTGGCATTGCTCCTAAACCGGATTCATCGAAACGTAAACAGTCAGGGACGTGTGAACCATTTCCTAATATCACGCAATTTCCAAACGTGAGTACGAATGTCAGTACCCGCGCACTGCGCCTTTATCTACACGCTGCTGGTGTTTCACGCTTGGTTGAACACCGTCTCTCGCCCCGCGAGCTGAGAAACTGTCGGGGCTAGCAGTGGGCCAGCAGTTCTAGGAATCCTTAAACTGGATGGGATTATATGAGAGTTCGAGTGTATTTAATTTCAAATGTTCGTAAAACAATAGAAAATTACTAAGCATTAAAAACCTGAAATTTTGTAAATTTTTAATATTTAAAATTGAACGTTTACAAACTACGCATTAAAAACAAACTGTGTTACAAATGTTTAAAAATGATATTTAGAGTCAAAAATTAAATCAGAAGTCTACTTTCTATCTTTATGAAATTGGAAACATAAAAAATTGAAACAATGAAAGATTTCGGAATGTCAAGGCGCATAGAATTTCAGAGACCCTAGAAGTTTAGAAGTTTTTAAAATTCTTAATTAGTAGGTATCAACCACCAAAGAAAAATCTTTGCATTCCTGAAGTGTCCTGAACTGTTTCAGAAGTTTATATTCCAGGTTGTGTCGTCAACTGGCAAGGTGGGTGCACATGAGGGTGGTGCAAAAAATCGACTTTCGAATTTTGGTCATTGATCCCCCATTTGTT
>JAUMHM010000086.1:7767564-7778839 GCA_032362435.1 Melikaiella ostensackeni
GAGGATTTAAACCGATTATGCATAGGGGCCATGCACAAATTACTCCACGTTTTGAGAGCCCCTGAGCAAAGATATTATCTTTGCCCTGAGTCTGAAAAACCGATTTTTACGAAGGTGCCTGTCTGTCAGTCTGTCTTCCTGTCTGTATGTACGTCTCTCTGTGTGTAGTCTGTAGTGTATATGGCGCGCGTTTGTGTGTGTATATGTACGCCGATTTCTTTCGTACAATACACATTCATAAAACCCACAAACCCATCTCCATAATTTGTTATTATATTTTTTGAAAATTCGTATCCCTTGATGTATATCTATACTAGGGTGATTCATTTTATAAGACAAAAAAAATAATTCCGTCAAATCTAAACGCACACACCTTTTGTTGGTACCTTTTTATGTCTAAATAAACTGTGAGAAAGGAGAAGCCGTTTGGATACCATTCATCAGAGGTCCCCTCTTGACATTAAAGTATTACTATACAAGAATCACGAGTTAAAAAATTTTTCTTCATAGGATGCTTAGAATTGATCGTCTTTCAAGGCTTAATTGGGCATGTTTTGATTCAAATGACTAATTTAAAATATATTATATTTTTGTACAATAATAATTTTCAATAATAATATAACAATAGTAATTCCCGGTTGTTTCTAAATACAATCAAAATATTAAATTTACTTGTTTTATCTGATAATTGGAACATCTTATGGCATCTCAGTGGGAAAAAAATTGAAGGACCTCTTTACGACATCGCGAAGACGTCGTATGTCCATGTAGTAAAGATGACGTAAAGACAACTTTGCGACATTAAAATGGCTTAAAGATGTCTTAAAGATATATCTTTACAACACGGAAGTAGGATGACTTTGCGACGTCGTAAAAATGTCGTAAAGACGTCCTCCATTTTTTTGCACACTGGGATATTATTGTCGAAAAATGTGAAGCAAGTAAAAGATGAAATTATTATTTTTCTTTTTTTAAAGATCGAAATGAAAACTACTTCCTTATGAAAATTTTTTGTGTACTTAGAAAGAACACCCAAAAAGTTCACAAATAAAAAAAAAGACTTCGAGATAGGAATGAGATTACAAATTTTCATATAATTATAGTAATATAAAAGATGATAATTCTTTATGTATTCAAATTTTATACATGTACTTTCGAGACGTTAAGAAAATAAAAACAACAGAAAATCAATAAAACGGAGAAAACTCCAAAAGGGGACCTCTAAATCATATCCGATTTAGGACTTTTTTGGGAAAAATTTGTTGACTAAAAAGGTACAACTTAGGCTAGTGTACGTATATAATTTCGAAAATATATTTTTCTTTCAATCAATTAATCCATAAAAAATCAATTTAAAAAACTCCAATATGGGACCGCTAAATCATATCCGATTTTGGACTTTTTTTTGGGAAAAATTTGTTGACTAAAAAGGTACAACTAAGGCTAATGTGCGTATTTTATTTCGGAAATATTTTGTTTCAATCATCCTAATATCTGTAAAAATATGGCATAACAGTCAATGCAGTATACAAATCGGTAAGCCTCTAGTTTCCAACTTAATTATTAGAATTAATCTTATTATAATAAAATAATCACAACCGTTATAACATATTACGTATGCGAGATTATATTTGAAAAAAAATGTTAATGTCTTCCCTGATTAAAAAAATTCATCAGCATTCTAATTTCGAAACGGTTTTCCATTGAATCACACATTAAGTATTATGCCTTTTGAAATTTAGCTGATTCTTAACTAAATATTAAGTACTTAAAATTAAATGGATTATTTCCTTACTGAAACC
The DNA here is from genome assembly GCA_032362435.1 of Melikaiella ostensackeni. Classification (NCBI taxonomy): domain Eukaryota; kingdom Metazoa; phylum Arthropoda; class Insecta; order Hymenoptera; family Cynipidae; genus Melikaiella; species Melikaiella ostensackeni. The sequence goes on from JAUMHM010000086.1 coordinate 7,769,367, forward strand.
GCGAAAATCACCACAAACGGAGAAATTATGTACTTTAGTATTTACTTTTTAGCTGCAACATATCAAGAATCATAGGCGTAAAATACGTAATAATGCAATCAGCTCCTGCTCGTCTCATGGACATTAAGATTTCATTAAGAACTACTTCTAAGTTGATTGCTCCGTTGTTCGCCCCATGAAGTAACATAGCGTATTCTCCTGATACTTGATATATGAATAAAGGATATTCGGGATGATCATCTTTAACCTGTTTTGCGATATCCAGGTATGCTAATCCAGGTTTCACCATCAAAAAATCAGCACCTTCTGCGACGTCTCTTGCCTTCAATCAAAATTTTAATAACGTAATTTTATTTGTACCACTGAATAAATAGAAGTTTTTATTATTGCCTTCATTTGTAATAATATTAATAACGAAAAAAAAACTTAAAATGAATTTAAAGTCTCAAAAAAAAAGTTTTAATTTGAGGCATTCAAAATTAAAGTAATGCAAGTTGGATAATTGTAAGTTTAGAACTTTGGAGAAAAAATCAGGGAAAATTAAATTAAAATTAAATTTCAAATTAAATTAAATTAAATTAATATTAATATTAAATTAAGGTAGAATTAAAATCTTTTAGGATGTAGAATCTCGTGAAAAAAATTTTATTTTAAATTTCTAGTATTTATCAGGTGTTTCGTGAGAGTTAAAAACTTAAAATTTTAAAAGTATCAAAATTCTCTTAAGGCCATGCTATACTTACCCGATTCTTACCTTACCGACATTTTTTGCAACAACTTACGTCTACACGATTTGAGATATCGAAATGAAAATCTGAGAAATTATATAAAAGGAATTAAGAAACGTTTGTACGGTCCTACATTTCTCAAAATACACTCAACTCAAAATTTTCCAAAATAAATTTTTTTTTTGTAGTTTTAGAAATTTAAAACTATATAAACATTCCTTAGTGCCTTTTAACTAATTTCTGAAAATTTCAACTCGACATCCCAATTCGTATGGACGTAGGTTGTTACGAAAAAAATTTCGGTAAAGTAGGAATCGGATAAGTATAGCACGGCCTTAATCTCTGTATAAAAATCATAGCAAAACCAAACTTTCCCTCGAAAATTGTTACAGAGTTAAAGCATTTTAAACTTCCATATTTTGTGGACATCATGGAGAAGATTCTTGAATACTTACCGCCGCCCTCGAAGCCAGTCCTTTGCTTCCAGGTGGTAATTGATAACATTTTCTGTCCCCAAACTGTGGTGCAGATTGTGCAGCATCTCTGAATGGTCCATAAAATCCAGAGGAGAACTTTACTGCATAAGAGAGAACAGCGACTTTATTATATAAATTCGCGGCAGATAAACTCTTTTTGATTGCTGCTATTCTACCATCCATCATATCTGAAGGAGCTACTATCTGCGCACCTAAACAGAAATAAAGAAGGTATTTTAATATGAATATATGATTTTTAGGACGAAGAATCTCCTGAAAACTGTTTACTTTAAATTTCTAGTATTTTTCAGGTATCTCGTGAGTCTCTTGAGACGATTACAGTATTAATTTACTTGAAAATTTACACTCAGTCTTCTTTATAAGTGTTGAAAATCTAGAGATATTTGAATCTAAAAACACGTAATCAAAATATGGAAACCTCGAAGGTCGTACTTAAATTACGTAGTCTTTTGGGTTGAGAAGGGCGACAGGGTTCAAATGTTTTTCTATGTTGTCTTACATGAGGGGATATACGTGGTCACATAAAATTTCTTGCGTAAGATTTTTCTCAAGTGTGCAAATTACGAAAGATCAATACTGTAGTACCTAATACATTACATTTAAATATGCTTAATGTTACCTTATTTATAATATTGTAACAGTATTTCCTGTGATTTACCACCAAAGCTTTCTAATAATGAATGTTCTTTGTATCAAACAAATCGAAACATGTATGTTTAATTATAAGTAATAACTTTACGAAAAAAATTTAGTCGGAAAAAATTACGTAAGATAGGGAGGAGGGAGAGGGTCCCAACTTGAGGATCCCAACAAAAACGGGTGCGTGATTCAAAATCTCAGAAAAAAACTTTACGTAATTTATGTACGGTCCTTGAAGTTCTCAAACGCGTGAGTTTTCAATTGATAAAAAGCAGAAAATGTTTCAAAAATAAATATCTCACACTTGAAGCCAAGACATTTTTAAAGCACTCGATATTAGGAAGAATTCACTTTACATGAACATAAGTTTGGAAATAGTTCATATCTTAAAGCTTTCGAAAACCCGTTTAAAATATTTCTTGAGAGTTTCCTGATCCTATTTACAATATAAACAAAGTTCTGGATTTTATCTTTTCTGGTAGTATTTTCCTGTTTTTGATTTCAACACTTTTCCTTACCGCTTTTAGCATATGCAAGAGCAATCTCAGCGATTCGTTTGATGCTGGCCTCATTGTTTAAAGTTCCATCTTTGTTTAAAATTCCGCAATGTCCATGTGTTGTATAAGGACACACGCACACATCACAGGTAATTATTAAATCAGGAAACCACTTCTTTAAAAGTGGCACAGCTTGAACTACTGGATTTTGAGGACTATCAGCACTGCTTCCGATTTCATCCTGAAATAATATAGTTTTAATTATAATTAAAGAAGATATTGAAAATTCTTCAGAAATGTTTTTTAAGGCTTTAAGGCTATTCAAAGATATGTAGCCTTATTATTTCAATTACTTTCTTGTGCACAGCCTCGTAAAATTAATTGAAGTTCCTGTCAAGTTTCGGCCCTCGGCTGAAGAGCGAAAGAGACAGTCGATACCGGCCATCATGGCGGCAGTCATGTACATTAAGAACTTCCGAATTGAAATAAAAAGGTATTATGAAAAGATTTTTTTTTTAAGTGTCTATACAAGGGCGGATACAGGTTTTCATTTGAGGGGGGGCGGTCAGGAATTTTTTTTAGAAGAAGAATGTAAGTAATAGGTCAAGGATAGATTAGAACAGTACATTGTTTTTAAAAACTTAGGTCATAATATAAATTTAAATACAAATAAATCGTACATTGCACATAATTTTTCATTTGCTATTAAATCTGTGATCTTATTTCTCTTTTTTCAGACTCAGAGGGAGGGCGGCGATCGCCCCCACCGCCCCTCCCCTGCATCCACCCTTGTGTCTATAGGTAGTAACTATTTTTGTTGCACCTTTTTTAGATTATTCGACACCCCAAATAATAACACAGATTGTAATCCTTTAGAAACTAAAGGTTGTAGCATGGACTTCAGTTGATTAATGCCATATCGATACACACCTGGCATACTAGTTACAGCTTCTTTGGCATTCAACTCATCCCTACGACACAAAAAATATATTATGTATTTTAATTTGAGAATAGAGAGTATTTTTATCACCCATAAATTACATAATCTAAACTTCTAAATCTAATTTATAATTTCATAGTTTCCAGAGAATTCAAAATGTTTTCTGTTTGATATATCTTTACCTTTTTGAAGTATAAAATTATACAGAGCATCACAAAATTGATTGATTGAAACTTAAATTTTTTCAGAATTATAGACGACAGTTTTTTTTTAATATCCAATTTGGAAGCGATACAATTTCAAAAGCATAAAAAATTAAAAATAGGAAAGTATTTTATCTCAGAAATAAATAAAATCTTATAAAAAAAATATTAGTAATTTTTTATTGATGATTCACAAATTTTTAAAATTCCTTTCTCTTCAAGTGAATTTTTAAATGAAAAATTGTAACAAAAATGATTTAGTGTTTTTAAGGGAATCGAAAAAAAGGTTCTTTGATTCTAAAAACTTATTTCAAAATTTCCTGGCTTTTCAGATTCTTTTAGAAAAGGAAAGTAAATAAGTACTCTAATGATTATATAAAATACAGGGAAATATATATGGGGTTGATCGAACATTTGCAATTGAATATAATCATATTTTATGTTACGTTATAATTCATTCATGAATAATTTTATCCTGAGTCTCGACAGATTTGAAATTACCTTTCATTTCTAGAAACAAATACATATTTTCACTTAAAAAACAAAAATATTATTTATATACAAAAATTAATATTGTAAATTACGTCTTAATAAAACGTAGAAAATATCCGCAACAAATATTTCCACTAAAATAAAAAATACTGCATAACTGCAAATACTAATGATGCTATTACATTTAAAAAAAACTGCATAGTAAGGTTATTATACTCACAAAATGAAAATCGGGTACATCAAATTCTTTGGTGTTATTTGCACATTTGTAGATTGCCACTGTCGCAATAATGGATGAAAATATCCACTGTGTAGAATATGTTTCGTTTCAACCCCAGACATTTTAAAATAAAAAAAAACTTACAAGTCAGGTATATAGTCAGCTGGTTTTTTAGCTGCTTCGTGATGCTCGATGCTCCATTGGAGAACTCCAACTCTTGCAATGCCACGTGACGTGGCGCGAATGTTCAAAAGCGATAAATAAAATTTCATTCAAAAATTTTAGTTTTACAAATGTTATTGAAAGTTTAGAAACACACGATATTACTTACAATATCAATGGTAAAAAATCCTCTTATATAAAATATATCTTTTATTCTCTCAATATATATTAAAATTCATTTTGGCGTATATATAGTATATATACATATGTTCAGGATAATATACTGCCGTGCAAACAAGAAACGCAGTATCTGCACTTTGGATGATTTCAAGCTAGAGCGTAAAATCGTATTTGCATGTAGATAGGGTTTTTGATTTTTTTTTCGAGAATATATAAACTTAATGACTCACGAATTAAGTAAATGGCAGTGGCCACTAGAGGAAAAAATGTAATTTTGATTAACAAAAAATAAAAAAAGGACGTCAGTGTTAGCTTCAAAACTTTGATTTATTATTTAAACAAAAGATAGCGACTTTCTTGTGTGGTAAACTTTTTTGAACTCATCGGGATATAAATTTCCGAAAATTTTAAAGTATCCGAAAATGTTTGAACAAATAAAATTTCCGCAAATTTAAGGATTTTACGCAAATCTGAAGTATCCAAAAATGTCTTATGATTCTCAGTAATTTATCGGTAATTTATAGAAACTTATTTCTGATTCGTCAAACAATCTGTCAACGCGATCAACTGATTGCTTGACGATCACTTTGTGAACGCAAAATGTGAGCTCATAGATACATAAAAGTTTTCATTATTCACCTCTGATGTCAAGACGCTGGAAAAACACTACTTCAACCCCGCTTTACAGGAATGTAAAACGGTTAAATTCACGCATGTGTTATGAAACGCTAATAATGTAGAAATGCATGTTAATGAACAAGAAAAATATAGTATTTTTATCTCGATACTGCGTTTCATGTTTGCACGGCAGTAGAGTTTAGAATATGTTGAGTATCAAAGTTAAAATATCTTAAAATGTACGTAAAGCTTTCCAGAGAATTCACTGAAGTAGATAATTTCAAAACCAGTCTTTTTTACTTCTTGAGCTTTAATGAATTGCGTCACTGGCAACATGAACCTCAACATTAGTTTCTGTTACTGTTGCTAACTCATCCGCTACTGTCGAAACAGTTGATTCCCTTCTTTCTGAAGTAATTAATGCATCTGGAAAAAATTGGTTTACTTAAAAAAGTGAAATAATTTTAATTTTATTAAAATATTTCGTTTTTTAATTACCTGCACAGTGAGCAGTGCACTTCATTTTTAGTCCTTTTGCTTGAAATTGTGCTATGTTTAACTCAATGAGGGATGGACCAAATATCCAATAACCGAGACAACTTCCCAGGGCAATAGATATGCTTATGTAACCATTGTACGTCATTATCGCCAACATTAGCAGATAGCCAACTAAAGTGTGAAAGGACCAGTGGAAAACTTCCAACAGCCATTTACTCCAACTTTCACTATCGAAATGAAAAATAATTAACTATTAAAAAAAAGATTTTATAATAATTATTTTATATTTATGCCCGGATACTTTGGAATTTAAGTACGTAATATTGAACATTTGATAGACGCCGTTAATTAATTAAAATCTTTGAAATTTCCGGTACTTCGAATTTAAAATAATTTGACAAACTTTGAATGTTTATAAATTGGCCACTTAAGACTCGGAAACAAATTCCCGATCATTTCCCGGCCTATTTCAGGTTTTCAAACATTTTCCCGGTTATTCAAATTATCAAATTTAAATTTCCAAAACTAAACAATTATTTATAATTTGAAGTATTGAATAATGGATGTCCAAATTAACGAATCTAATGCGAAAGAATTCTAAGCCTAAAGCGTTTAAAATTGAGAATTAAACATTGAAATTTGAACAATTTAAAACTCAAACGTTCAAGATTATACAAAATCGAAACTTTCAATATTAGACAATCTCCAAATGAAAAAAAAATTAAAATTGTACAATTCCAAAATAGAAGCCAACAAAATGAAAAAAATTTGATTTCGAGATTTTCAATTGCAAAAATAATTCAAATTTAACGTTTTCAAATCGAGATTATTCAAAATTAAAAAATTGAAAATTACAAAATTTTCAATTTTGGTCAACTATTAAAACTTTAAGTTTGAAACTGTCGAATTTATAATACTTGAACTTGAAATTATTGATTTTTGTAAGGATTTAGATTACGAAAATTGCAGCGATTTTAGAGAATTTCAAACCGAACTCGTACAATCTCACACATTCTTTCAAATGATATCAAGTAGCGTTTGAAGTCATCTAAAACTAAAAATTAAAAAAATATCTGATCAGAAAATAAATTCCCTCTCATTTAAAGATCCAGTAGCCACCCTACGAATGTCTACAAAGGACCCCGCACAAAATGTATGGAAAAATCCTTTCGGTGAAATGGGATTGTTGCATATTTTCAAATATACATTTTTGTCAGTAAAATTAAAATACCATTGAAAACTGAATATAATTACTTAAGGAAAGTTTTTAAAAATAAGTTTGAATATTTTATTTAATGTTTAAAAAGTAAACTTTTTCTTTTTCTTGTTTCTTGTCTGAATAGCGCGGTAGATGGGGAAATTAATCTGGCCGCTGGCATAAACAGTAAATATAACCTATTTTCATGTTTATTATTTAAACGTATTTAAAAAGTATAAAGAAGGGTCTAAAAGTCATTGGAGCCACTGCACGCCATTATTCTGACTGGTTCAGCGTTTTGCAGGATGTGAAATTTCAAGGTGACAGAGTTGTTTGAAAAGGGCTTTCGATATACTTTTTAAATACTTTTTTCCTCAGAAAAAAACTAAATATTTTAGAATTTAATGCTGTATTTAAAAAATATATTATCTAAAATTCATGCAACAACCCCGTTGTCTCATTACGACTTTTGATAAGCATCACCTGAAGCATCAGAAAACAGAACTTGAACGGACTTTCACCGAAAGGCCTTTTCCATACATTTTGTGCATGAATTCTGCAAAAGTATTAAAAATTAAATGCTTTTAAATTGAGACATTTTGAATAATGTAAATCACCTACCTAAATCACCTATTTAGGTTTTTTTTTACTATCTCTCGGAAACCCACCTAACCCACGGAACCCTATCTATCCCCCGGAAACTCAGTTATCCCATAGAATCCAACCTAACCCACAGGACACCACCTATCCCTCCGAACCCAACCTATCCTATGAGATAAAACAAATATCAATTGTTCAACTTCCAGTGCTTCAGTTGTTAATACTTCAATATTATACATAGGGCAATTTTTCAGACTTTGAATTAAAAAGGTTTCAACTTACGATTTTAAAATTTGTTTAAGCATTAATCTGGAGTAAAATATAATCACATTATATTCTTATAATATAAACATAGATCAGGATAGATAACTTAAATCTTCAAAGAATGATTAAAATTGGATCTTTGATGGAAAAAATATTGTGAATATAAAAAGTGTACTTTTGTCGAATACCCACGCGGGAAATGCGACTTTGGAGGCTTGTTGACAAACGACGAAGTTATCGATTCCTCGATCGATGACATGCCCGTGGGAGAAACTAAATTTCTCTCACTAGTGGGAAAATTAAATGAGAAAAGTGAATTAAGCGTGGGGAAAGAGCAATTCGAAAGTAAAGCCGTATGACATGAGCTACGGGTAACGCGCTGGCAAAGAATCTATAACTTTGTTTTCTCTCAACTCGCTCCGAAGCCACATTTCCCGTCTGCTGTAATTGGACAAAATATCGTGTGCATTGTGTTGGAGATATAGGCGATTTCAAATGAGTGTGAAATTGCAAATCGAGTATTTAAAATAAAATAATATCAAAATAAATATTTATACCAGCGACATGAAGTAAAGGGCTTGAAAGACCTCGGGTACATTCTAAGAAGTAAGGAAGAATTTTCCGAACTTCTTTGTGTGTCCGGAGGAATAGAATTCATTGACAGCTGCCTCAACTTTATTTGCGCAATTTTCATTCCTTCGTAGAGAATTGCTAAGGCAGCCAAGCCAAAACAAGTTGCTATTAATCCCTCGGTTGTGGTTACATTGTACCCTGGAAATAAAAACGACCCCAAGTCGCTTCCCAACCAGTACCACATATGCATAGTCTGTAAACAAAAATATTTAAATATATTTTCGAAATCTGTTTATTGCTAGTTCCATAGGAAAGACAGGCTATATACTAACTTTTACTAAAGTCTTGCCGTATCAGCTTCGAAGATAAAAATAAATACCACAGACACTGATAACAGCTTGCGTGACAATACACCTTCAATTTTCATCTGTAACTGTCGTAACAAGCCTGTTTTTATAACGATTATCTTTTTATGAACCTGGTTAAGCATCTATATCTATATATTCTACTGCTTGATACAAAATTTGGAATACATTCGCGGTCGGGAGGAACCTGATTATATTTGTAGTTTATAGGTAGCACGGAGATAAAATTACATAAATAACAATTTTGTATTTGATTATTATTATTTGATATTTGATTATCTTAATAAATTACCTCGCGGAAGTTACTGGATTCCATTAGTTTACAAATATGATATTTAATAACGACTTACTTTCCCTGAATGCATATGCCACTTGCTACCAAAAAAACGACTATTTTGTTAATGGTCAATAGACAACTAGAATCTATATAGCGTGTAACCTCAAATAGTAAGTTCATTTTTTTCTACGAAATCAGTGTTTTGCGTTCATAGCAGCAAAAAACTTTGTAAATTATGTTAAGCTCATGAATTACTTTTTATTATTATAGTACTTTTCAAGTGGTAAAACTTCACAATTCCTTTTATTGATCAATAATAATTTCAATTTCACAGTTTGACAACATTGGCCGCCCTTTGTAAGCTTTGTTCGTTTCCGGTCCCGAGTCCCGAGCATGGAAAATAGCCATAAGGAGACCAAAGTAATGCCGTAAAGGGAAGATAGGCGTAATGGTGTATGTTGACTTGGGTACTAAGATTCGTTAGATGGCGCTGAATAAAGCATGGCCGCCGGTTTGAATCTT
>JAUMHM010000086.1:7791503-7804783 GCA_032362435.1 Melikaiella ostensackeni
AATTTCAGTTAACGTTTACCGAAGATGTTTACACATAAATCTGTCTTGGGTCGTAGTTTAGGACGCACGTGATGTTTCTTTTTTCACTTCGATAGAGTATGAAAATACCTCGAAAGTACTTTCTTATCTCTTTTCATGGTCCAGCTGAATTCACAACAAGTTTTTAACAGTTCTTAATTTAAACTGAAAAAAGTGGGAACTGGTGCTTGACTCCTTTTGCGTTTCACCTTTCATTTGTCAATGCATAATTCAGCATTTTGAAGTTTAAAGGGTTTATGATGGACAAGCATTTGAAATTAGATAATTTTTAACTGAAAGCGTTTATGATGTATTCGAAATTAAATCATTTTCGATTGAAACTGTAATGAAAAGATTGATTATAGAGATTAGACCTCGAGCATTTTCATTTGACACAAAAACAATTAAAATTGACATTTTTTGTTTGTATAACCAAACTTCTATTCAACAACAAAGAAATTCGGCTAACGTAGTTTAAAAATTCCGAATTCTAATACTTTTTGAGTAAAACGACCAGGTTCAATCCTGAGCTTGTGTCTCATGTCCACACGAACTGAGATGTGTTGAAAATCTGAGAAATTATATAAAAGACACTAAGGAACTAAGGTTTTTTTAAACTTGCACAGGGCCTCTGCTAGACAGGGAAACCGGAAAATTACCTGGAATTTTTCAAGAACTGGAAAAACTATAAAAATGACAGTTAATTTATTTTTAACCGGGAACCTGCTAATTTTCATTAAAATAACCTATTCAGTCTTTTTGAATATATTTTGGTAGAATATAAAATATGCAGTTTTAAATAAGTTCGTTTTAAAATTCTTTCAAATTTATAATGTTCCACTTTGAAATAGTAACGTTTTAAGCACTTGAAATTTTAATATTTAATTAAAAATAGTAAACAAAATGAAAAACATTTTATTGTCATGTATAAAATTAGAATTTTATCAACTGTAAGATCCAAGAACTGGAAACGTGATATCCGACATTGAAAAGAAACTCTATTTCAATGGCTTCTAGTTTAAAAGAAAAGATAATTGAAGGTGATTTTCATTTAGAGATTGTCTAAAGTAAATTGTTCACTTTTGAAGTCATCACAATTAAAACTGTTTCTGAGTGTAATTAAATTTATTTATTTTATTTTATTATGTTATTGTATTATGTATTTAATTTTGAAGGCTTAGAAATTGTACACCAGTGAAAATAAATGAAATTATAAAATAAAGCATCTCTTTCGAGTAAAAAAATTATTATATCACAAGTTTAATTTTTCGTTACAGGTTATACGGTTTCAAAATTCATCCGATAGCTTATCAGGTTCAACAGCAGTCGGCATCGACGTTCAAAGCTCCTCTGCGGGCATTAAATTACAACAATGGGAAGCGCTAAGAGCCTCGGACTAGAAAACTTCTTCACACGACTTGTAACGCAAATCTTAATTTCGTCCCTACGTCTTGAATAAAATATTATTTTTTATATGTCTTACGTCTTCTCGAGGCGCTGAAACGGAAGCCATCTCTATAATCCTGGAGTATTCTATTTTATTTGGGGACTCTATTTCTTTCTCATTCTCTCTCTCAGCTTTTTCTGTCTTTATCTCATGAAGTAATGTGAAACGGAGAGTAGCGATATGAAATTCATAGTCGTAAGTGCGCCCTGCTGATTTCAATGTTGGTATTATAAACAAATTCCTTGTGACTGGGAACTTGTTAATACACACGACACGAAGCATCGTCCAATTGTGAAAGGATAAAATAACGTAGAGTAATGACTCAAATACGAGAATGAAGATAAATCTATGAGTAAAATACATCTGTTTGTACGAGTCACATGCGTCGTCGTCACTATGGTTGCTGCCAAGTAGTACCTAAGCTCAAGAGCGCTTTCGCGGCGAAAGTTTTTCGGGGATGGAGGAGCGTAGATGGCATCAAGTCCAGATTAATTTCCCAGGTCGAGAGCCGGTGTATAAAAAAACTGTTTGTTAAGCATAATTTAATTTAATCGATTAAATATGAATGTGAATTGCGACAGAAGTGAATTGTTGTGTAGTTTCATAGACTCGGGGCCTGGATTCATGCAAGGGGGAAGCATCAATTATAAATTTAATAACTTAGTAGTAAAGTTTGTATTTTATTGCCACGCATATTCTACTAATCTTTTTTCTGAATGATAGTTTTTTATGCATTCATTCTTCAATCCCAAGCCACGGCGCCGCGCAATCGAAACTAAGTTGTGATCTTAGTCTAGATTGGGGCGAATCAAAGTAAACTAGGAAGAGAAGTGGGATTTACAATTTTTGTAGAACAATTCACGAGACTAGATGAACATGTGGTACAAAGTAAACACTTTTTTTGAATTGGCTTTTTCATTATAAATATAAAAGTTGTTTTTTCTTTGACCAAACGCCTTTTTTAGTGATTCGAATTAATGGTTTAATTCGACTATGTATTATACATTGATACGATCTATAATTAAATCATACGATGACTTATTTAAGACTCGTTTCTCTTCTTTTCACACTTCCAACAAATCTGTTAAAAAGTTATGTGATTATTATTATTATAAGGACATGATTTTATTCTGAACAATATCATTCAATAAAAAGTTTTGTTGCATTTCTTCTTTTTTTATTATTTTTATATTTAATTAACACTTACAATAATGTAATTGCCGTTTTGTTGTTTTGGATGCAAATATCAAAATTCTCATGATGGGCGGTAGTTTTAAAAAAGCATTAATTGCAGAAAATAATTTGTCCTTTATAATACTAAATATTCTTTTGTGAAAACCTAATAAATAACGTTTCTAAGATTTTATTTAAACATACTTATCAAATTTTATACAAAAAACTTGTAACTAGATCAAAAAATTAGAAATAACGTACCTTAGTAAAACAATCAAGAAACTGCAATTCGTTAAATTCAATTCAAATTTTTGCGCTATCAGGCTGTGCCATAAAAACCTAACCTTTCTCAGGCTTGCCAGCCTGAAGAGGCATCTGTTGAGCGACCAATCGGGATCAAGCTTAAGGATTCAAATCACGTACAAAAGACAAAGAACCGGTAGATGACAGCAGACAACGGGCAAAGGCGAGAGTTGTTTACCTGCGTGTCTATTCCGTAAATTTTGGCAATAAAAATATAAGTTTATGGACATACAAGTGACAAAAAATGTGCCATTGATGGAAATTTACGGATCAGTTTCTCACGAGCTTTAAAAGACAGTGTTTGTTGAGGTTATTGTCGTTTGTGAAAGTGCAGTGCTTGTTTCGTCCATATACAATTTAACAAACAAAGGTGAGTAAAACATTTGATTTCAGACCCTAAAGTTGCTTCATGCGATCATTTTAACTATGTTCAAAGTGACTGATGCCTGTAAGTAATAAATTATTGAAAATAGTTTGATAAATCGTTGAATAATTACCAGTATTAGTAGGTTATTTCCGTTATTTTCAATGATGCGTGCAAGCATAGACACGTTTCTTTACAGAATGCATCACGCATGTTCGTACAAATAATTGTATAACGAAGTTTTCTCGTATTTGTTTAAAACATATTTAAAACTGACTAGTTTTTTTTTTGTGAAAATATTTTCATTTTTGTGTATCTGTAAATTGTGAGATTTATACAGGTTGTGCCATTCCAAAATTGATGGGAACTCCAAACGTGTACTCGGATACTCGGACCCCCGGGTACCCGGTTCGTGACGGGTGATAGCCTATAATCAAAAATAGAAACAAATCCCACGAGAGAAAATTAGGCGTCATTTTTGTATACTTATTAATTTTGTTTATACTGCTAACTTCTCAGTGTCGATAACACTCACGGATGCCCGGGTAACCGGGTGTCACTCGTTTACTCGGGTAACTGAATTTTTGTTCATTACTCGGGTAACCGAATTTTTGTTCATTACTCGGGTACTACGCGATGTAGCGGGTACCCGCCCGGGGTCTCGGGTATCGGCAAAATGTCTGTCACTACATTCCAAGGTCGTGATAGCAATTTAGAAAATACAGGGGTATAAAACTTTGTCAAAAAGTACGTAAATTAAAAAGTTTCTCTGCGAAAATCATAAGTCTTTTTAAAATGCACTTGTCCAATTTCCGAAACAAAATGTTTGTTATAGTTTAGTCAAATCGGTCACATCTTTAGAATTATTACTTATGACTTTCCATTTATTTTTTATAAAATATGGAATGGAAATTATTATCACAAGACTTGGGATATCCTTGAGTTATTTGCCATTTTATTTATATGTAGCAAATTGATCTTATTTTTGGCAGTGTTTTTTGTCTTTTCTGAACAGTTTCGATATTCTCTTATGGTTTGACACCCTTCAATCCTAAAAAAAATTAAAATATCAAACATTTCTACATTCAAAGAAAATTAGACCGCAAACTCGTCCTTTTTTTATATTTTTACTAAAAAATGGGAGTTTATCGTAATATGAGTTGGTTCAGTTCGAAAATTTTTAAAAATTAATAAAAATGTGATTTTCAGAGAGTTTTGGGCATGTCATAAATCGACTGCATTTAATTAGCATTAAAGTCGTACGCTAAGGAGAATTTCATGTGATTAATACTTTTCGGTTTGTTGATGTGAGAGTTGTTGCTTCACGTGAAGCTGGCACTATACTACACGTTTTTAACACTAAAAAAGATTGCAGTTTTGGGAGTGTCACAAGTCGACAGCATTTAATTAGCATTAAAGTCATACGTTATAGGGAATTTCTTGTCATTAATAGTTTTTGGTTTTTAATGTGGGAGTTGTAGTTTCCTGTGAACCTGGCAGTACTACCCATTGTTGAAAACAAATACAGAGCACAGCATTTTTTTGCAGTAGAAATTAGTACTCTTGCATGGTCCATGTTAATAGGACTACATATGTGATAATGCCAGCTTCACTGGGCAGCGATTCATTTTTGTTACTGCCTTGATTAGTATTAACTTTAAATTTTGTGTTTTCTTAATATTTTTTACATATTTGTATTAATATCCAATTATTTTTTTTATGTCACAGTATTTTGATCTTGTTATAGCAGTATAATTTTTTTTCATTTTAATACTAATATTTTTTGCATATAATCAGTGCGCACTGAAGAAAATCAGGAAAAGAATGTATCAACATTTGTGGAAATAATGTTAAGAATCTTCATAAAAAAAATTCCTTGAGTATTTTTGAAAAAAATTGTATACAACCACTTGAAAAAATATTACTTTCAAAGTTTTAAATTTAATATTCTTATTTTTAGACCAAAGTAAAGTACATGCAATTGTCGCCATAACTCTCGTTGCCAAAAAGTTGAAGTTTCTTTACTTTCAATCATTAAAATTCCAAAACACAGATAAAAATATTTTTGAATACGATAAAAATTTGTTTTAACGTGATTCCTTTGACTGACTCCAGAATTATATATATGTTTTCCTTTATTAGAATACTTAATTTCCATCTTTAAAATCCTTAACTCTAAAAAAATGGAACCTTTTTCATGATATTTATCTCCATTAATTCAATAAAACTTACGTTTTCTATAATTTATTGCAGATTTTATACTCTTGAAAGACATCCATTATCTTTCACGAGACTTAAAAACAAAAGGTATTTCTCATTGTCACACCCAAGCAATGTGATAGAAATCTTCTTATTATCTTAAGGATCGGAAACTTTTCTTCAAAATGGAAGAACATTCTTTTCATGATAGGAGCAGCCTCTCAGGAAATTCGGGGTCTCTCGGTGCCACATGCCAAAAACCAAAGCTACAACCAGTACGAGTTAAAGCTCTCTTAGAAACATATGGAAGTGATGATGACAGCGAAGACAGGGAACGAGACTCCGAGAAGTCTGACGAAGACTCGGATGATACCGATGAGTGCACACCTTTGCCGGAGGATCCAGTGTACTCACATGCAATCAACTGTAATAATTTTGCAGGTCTGAATTCTATAACAGAAGCAACTTTGGAGATTTCTCCTTCCACCGTTGTTTGTGCGAATAAGATAGATGCTGCTGAAAAAAGTAAGCTGTCAGAAGTAAAAGATAATCTATTTTTCCCAGATAATCCTGTTTTATTTAACAAATACTCGGAAGATAAAGCTATTAAAACCTCCGGTACTTCTAGTGAAGAGGGATTAAAAGTTTATTCAGCACCACCCATAATGAATAATGAAAAAAACGTTACTAATTTAACAGTATTAAGCATTGGTCCGGAATCCGTAAAGCGCAGCAAATCGCATTCGCCAGAACCGAAACTAAGTGCACCGACTCTCTTGAAAGAACAAGAATATAGAGGGAATGAATCAAGAGTCCCTCACACTGGTCTTTATTATGAAAGTAGAGATCGAAAAAATTCCTACAAAAGTAGCAATACCGCGTCAGAGGAATCCTCGACTAACGATGCGAAAATATTCTTTAACGACAGTAAACTAACGACAGAAACTAGTAACAAAGGAAATGAGCACTTGCAAGTTCAGAGAAATTTTTCAACAGAAAGCACAGCAGCTGCTCCATCTTCCAACACGGCTGGTCCGTCTTATTTGGTGACTGACACTCCAATAAAACATACCCAGCTTGCTGGTGGTACCCGACCAACACCCTGTCATTCTCATAAAACTCTTTTTGTGAATCCTCAAAATCAAATGACACCGCAAAATAAAATCGAAAGCGATTTTCAGAAAAATTATGCACAAACACCGGCAACGATTTTGTCTCACTGGTCTCAGAGTCGATTACAAACACCGTTGCCAAATCAAGTTGTTCACAGCAGTGGAAAAGCTGTTGTGACATCAAGCAGTTCGAAACACGAGCTTCAAAGGTATGTTAACTGAATTTTTAATTATTTATTTTCAAATTTAATCGTTTAAAATTGAAGAAATATTAATTGTTTTATAAATTCGTCAAACTTGAACAATTTCAAATTGAAGGTTTAAAAAATTCAACTTTCATATCGAAAGCTTTAAAATTTAAACAATTATACTCACAATAAGTTTAAAACGTTAATTTCCGAGTGCTGAATTTTCAATGTGGAACGCTACAATTCATATTATTCCATTTCGTTAATGTAAGATCTAATGTCGCAGTCCATATTGAAGTGGTTGTTTAAATTTAAAGAATTCAACTTCAAAGGATTTCAATACAAAAAGGTTTTAATTTCACAATTATTCTAAATTAAAAGTTCCCAGTTTCAATCAAAGTATGGAACTGTTCATTTTTCAACGCTTCATAGTTGAAATTGTTCAATTTTGAATTTTCTCAAATTCAAATGATTTCATTCTAAACGTTTTTCTTTATAATAATTCAATTTTAAAGGATTACATCTGAAAATGCTTCAATTTTACATACGAAATTGTAATTTTTTAATCTTGTACAATTCCAGTGCAAAATTTTGAATGGTTCAATTCTGAATGTTACGCATTTGAAAAGTTAAAATTTCTAAGCTTATTTCTGGAATTGTTAAATTTTGACAGCATTAAGTAAAATTCTAAATTGTTGAATTTAGGATGTTTCCAATTTCAAACTGCACATTATTGAAGGTTTCTAATTTGATATTGTACAATTCTCGACATTTTAAATTGAAAGGCATTCCATTTGTAGCGTTTCGAGTTTGAAACATTTAAAATTTTACAATTTTCAGTTATGAATATATAGTACAGACATTTTTTTTTAATTAAAAAATTGTTGCAAATAGGGAGATGACCGGGAATTTGCTTGTTAAATCTTGGTGGCTACCCTTTTAAAGTACCTCCATATTCTATTTGATCAGAAACTGCTATTTATACAGATTTTAAAGGAACCAAAATTAGGCTTTGATATTAATTAAAATCATTATTATTACTTAAAATACCTAGTAAATAGGTCAAATATGTTGCTTGAATTCCAGATATTACAACGTAGAGAATAAAAGCGTCAGAAGGCCACTGGCAGAGACAATGAAACCGAATCCTCCCTTAATTAAAGAAACTATGCCTGCCTACTCTCTTGAAACGAGACGAAATTCATTACAATATACTCCAGCTCCAAAAATCGAAGTACCATATAGGCATTCTACGGTCGAAAGCAATCTAGAATTAAAAGAAAATAGGAGTCCGAATGATAACGAACAATTAAATACCGAAATACCTCTTAAAAATTACGCAATTCCTGGTAAAGGAAATCTTATTACTCCAAGAATGATACCTTCAAGTTTAAATCAGCAGATGAAAGAGAGCAAAATTTCTGAAGAAGTCGAAGACTTTGCGAAAATTTGTCCTACGATAAAGAGTATAAACGAACAACCAAAAACTGTAGAAAGAGTACCGATTGCTCCTGCACCTGACATTCAAAGTTCTCAGAAAAACGAATTCTTGAGAGTAAAAAATGTACAATACCGAAATCTTGGACTGGTTGGTAAAGGCATGAGTGGAAAGGTATATAGAGTACAAAATTTGTCTAACAATGAGTTGCGGGCTATTAAATTCGTAGATCTTAGTAAATTGGATAAAGAAGGAGTTGATGGCTGTTTGGAGGAAATTCGCATGCTGCATAAATTACAAGCACCTTGTATTATAAAAATGTTTGACTAGTAAGTTCGTAATCATAATTCAATTAGAATCAAATTTAATTTTTTATGATAAAACTTATTAAAATTGAAATCATATTAATAAATAGAGTGAATAATTTTGTTTATTAGTGAAGTGAAGGAGACCTCGGTTTACGTTGTGATGGAACTGGGAGATACAGACCTCAGTAGTTTGATAAAGACAAACTCAGTCGAGAAAGATCTTTATTTCACTCTATATTATTGGAGACAAATGCTGATGGCTGTAAATCACATTCACAAAAATGGTTAAGTAAATTAATAATTATTTTTTTCGAAATGTTTGTGATTACATATTATAAATCCAATTTATTAATATTGAAAATGGAATATTCTGTTCGCAGGTGTAATTCACTCAGACTTGAAGCCAGGAAACTTTGTGTTAGTAAAAGGTGCACTAAAATTGATTGATTTTGGAATTGCGTCTAGCATTAATTCAGATATGACGTCGGTAGTGAAAAACTCAACCACTGGAACTTTGAATTATATTAGTCCAGAAGCGTTAACTGATATTGGTGGTTCCCCAAGTCAAAATGCTAAACACAAGGTATGATTCGCTACAGTTATTGTTAAAAAATACCCTGTGTTTTGCACAAAATAATATAAATATATGTTGTTTCATTTTTATTCAGATAAACTACAAGTCGGATGTTTGGGCGCTAGGTTGCATTCTTTACAGCTTGGTTTATGGTCAAACACCGTTTCAAGATATCCGTAATCAATGGACGAAGATTTCTGCTATAATGAACCCGCAACACAAAATCCCTTTTCCTAATAATATTGGTGATAAATCGAAATTAGTGCCACCAGTTTTGATTGATGTGATGCGGAAGTGTCTCAACCGCGACGGAAAAGCAAGACCTACAGTACAACAGTTGCTGGAAGTTTCATACATCTCACAACCTGCACCACATTTTGAAATTCCTGCACAGATTATGGTTGCTATTAAACAAAACCGACTTTCGGAAGAAGATTGGAGGCAATTTTTAGAGGTAAGTTTTTTTAAATTAAAAATTATGATGCTATACGCGCTACTTTCTCACATTTTCACTTTGACAATAGGGTTGTGTTTCTGAATTCTCTTGAATTCACCTTAAATTCTTATACATTTTTTTGGATTCTTTTGATTTCTTTCGAATTCTCTTAAAATTTGTTATAATTCTTTTGAATTCGCATTAAATTCTTATGAATGTTCTTGAATTCAGATGAATTTATCTCGACTTTAATGAATTCGGTTGTATTCAAGTGAACACATGAATTGTAAGAACTAATATAATGCCTGCTACATTTTAAATGATTTCTGTGTACTAAATCTGAATTAGTTGAAAGTAACTACATAATCGTGAAGTAAAAATTCAGTAACTTACCTTACTGACATTTTTGTTGAACAACTTACGTCCGTACGCAAAATGAGATATCGAGTTGAAAATCTACGAAATTAAATAAAAGACACTGAAAAACGTTTGTATAGTCCTAATTTTTTAGACTTACAAAAAATGTATTTTTGAATAAAGCTTTTTATTATTTATGTATATGTATCATTCGAACATTTCAAATGACTGTCAGAATAGCAGGTCATAAATGCCCGAAAAACTGCAAACTTTACACATTTAAATTTCTAATTTCGTTACACCAGCGACAATTTTTAAAAAAATTGATATAAATATTAAAGTACACGGAATTTTTTAGTCGACACTTACGAGTACATTCATATAATTAAGAATGAGGTATCTATAATGTATTTGATTTATTTAAACTAATTTTGTAAGAAGTCTTGCCCGTTACACCAGTGACATTTTATTTGTACAAACGCATTTTCTCATTTATATAAATAAATAACTCTGTTAATATCAAGAATCAGAAAGGGGGGCATGGAATTATATTCTTCCCTAAAGATTAAGCTTCAATTTTCCGTAAACAAAAATGATTTGTCTACATTTTTGGCGGTGTCGAAGGAAAAAATGTTACCGTTACACCAGCGACACGTAAACTTTGGGACAAACTTTATAATCCAATTAAAATTTTTTTATACACACTACTAGGGTGACGATTTGACCTGGAAACCTTGAAAAACCTGGAAATGACTTGGAATTTAATTTCAAGACCTTGATTTTTTTTAGTATTTACTTTTTTAAAGAAATTTTGTTAAGGATTTTTCGTCGTTTTACTTGTGCTAGGTCTGATGATGAAAAAAATTTGTTTAGAACAATAAAATCAATATTGTGATTTGAAACAAAGTAATATAAATATATTGCAAGGAATCTGTGATTTAAAGCAGTATAGGAGATAAATCAATCATTTTTTATCTGTAACATTAATTTAACTTTCGTACATGATTTTGACGATATTCCCTTTTTTAATACGTTATAATTTTAATATGCAATAATTTAAAAGTCAGTTGTGACTTGATTTTCGTTACATCGTAAATATATGATATTGACCTACGACTATGACTTGAAATATTCAAGAAAGTATAAAGAGAGCAACCGCCTCTTGTTTATTGCTTCAAGTTCTGACGAGAAAAGTAAGCAGTAAACCCTTACTTTATTTCTATGGGGGTTCGAAATTATTGTGATAATTAAAAAAGTATAGAAATCATCATTAAATTATTTAAGTTCACTTGGAAAATTGAACAAGTTTGACCAGGAAAAATCTGGAAATGACCTGGAATTTGAAATCGTCCCATGAATCGCCACCCTGATTATGTAATTTTTATTAATTTAACTACTAGTTTCTAGAATCATTTTTAAACAAAACACGTGATTTTCAGATGTTTATCTTCTAAAATATACAAACAACAGACTTAAAAATGTAAAAAGGACACTCTATTATAATGACATTTCGCATATATCAGAGGTGATGAATGTACCGTCTGTATTATAAATATATGCATAAAAACTATTGTCCACTGTAGTTTTTGTCACAGGTAAACGGATCCCATAGTCAATTAATCTTAATCCTATCATCAAATACCAATGAGTAACTATGACATCAAATCTAAGTCTAAAGGTGACTGAGAATATCCCATTTATGTTAATTCTTTCGTTTCTTTTGAATTTTTGGTATATTTCGGAATTCTCTTAAATTTGTTTAACTCTTAGGAGTCTGTTGAATCCGCATAAATTCTTTAGAATTCCTTTGAATTCTTGAATTTGTTGTTATTTCTACTTTGCCTATTTCTCCAATTTTCATCTTGGTTTTGATACAAAAAAAGTGTTATCGCAAACGGGTTTAAGCCCTATTATTTAAAAAAAAAGATTATTAGCTCAAAAATTTGGATCGATTCAAATAGGTACACATCCTGGCAAAAGAATTTTTTTATTTTCTTTTTAAATAAATGTTTTCAACTAAATTATTTTGATATAATTCTGTAACTTTTAAGAAATTAAATTATGTCTGTTACTTATTGAATTGTAAATTGAATTTTTAATCACCTTCCACACTGATCTCCAAGCACAAAAAAATCTTCGCCCTCAATTTTATATTCTACAATTTCTTTTTAATGAATTTTTAAATCGATGTAATCTGAAGGTTTATTTTTTTGAAAATATGTAGTTCAAATTATGAATCCTTCCAGTTTAAGAAGAATTTAAACTGAAAGATTTTTTGAATGTTTGCAATTTAAAAATAATCCAAAATATAACTTGAAAGGTATTCCAATTTGAAAGACACTAAAAACCAATTATCAATTTGAAACAGTTAAAATATTCAGTTTGTGGCTTTGAATTCTAATTATTTGTTTTAATAGTTACGGCTTTAAGAGTCTACAATTTTTAATGTTTTATTTCAAAATATGTACCTAGTGTCAAATTTTGGAGCTTTTTAAAAATTAAACTTATTCAAATTAGAAGGCTTCGAATTTATAATCTTGTGAATTTATAGTGAACGTTTGAACTTGAAATTGCTACATTTCAAACATTTTTATTCTTAATGCTTGGAATTCAGAAGATTTATGTATGTATTTATTTGCAGTCTAGTTTTAAATAGATACTTCACATGCAAAATTTCATCTTCAAACTATTCTAGTTCTTATTATTTTTTGGTAAATTGGAAAAATGAGAAATTATTATAAAAAATATATCATGAAATCCCATGTTTTTTACAAAGTAAAAAAAAGTCGTTTACTGCGAGATCTATGCATAGAATACGTTCTTAACTTTTACTTTTGATTGAATACATTTTATTTTCCTGTTACAGATAATGGAACAAAGAAGGCAGGCGTGAGTCTCAAAGTGATCGGCGGAATTTGTAAATAAGAATTTTTCAACTAACAGAAATGGGGTGTATGTAAGAAGTTTTTATAATATATAAAATAATAAGACTTCAAAATTTTTTCTTTTAATAATTATTTTTTAAAGGTATTCTTTAGCAAAGTCTTCGATCATCCAGATAGGAAACTCTTATAGAGAGATAGGAAACCTATATCGACTAGGTAATGACCCTAGTCTCTTTCTAGAAACCCTTCAAAAAGATTTTAAATTTTACAAATAACTTACTGGTTTTCTTCTAATTTGATTATTTAGTTGCCTTTAGATATTTTTATTTGAATTTTTAGTAAACCAATGAGGCAAAATTAGTCAAGTGTACCCGTCTAAAATATTTTTATCTCTAATCTTCTTAAGGCCATGTAACGAGTGGGTCACGTGATCAGATTCCTACCTTACCGACACTTTTTTTATTTCCCAACTTACGTT
>JAUMHM010000086.1:7879925-7895841 GCA_032362435.1 Melikaiella ostensackeni
GAAGAGCGGAGTCTACTCCTAACTCTTGTCGAGACGGGGAATTCTGGTTTCTCTAGTAAACCCATCGTTGGCCCTCGGGCATTCTGATGCCAAGTTAAAGGAAACAGTGTTGATCCTTGCAAACCTACCTGCGCCTCTCTAGGCCCCAAATAGCTTCGAAACCGGTTTCAAAAAACGATATCTTTCAAAGAAATTCACTTGTTGGCCCATCGGCTTTAAAGGTTCGTTTTTCGGTACCGATGTCCCAAAGATAGAAGTTTTACGTAACTTCAGAGAGTAAGGACTCTCATAACGAACTTGTCCGTGAAACAAAGAATTGTTTCCAGTACTGTGAAATTGCGTTAACGTACGGATGTGAAATGGGAGTGACGTTCAGTGCTAAAATAATAAACTAACTGTAGGATGACACTGCCCCGACGGAAGCGGAAAATCAACAGCAGCCGACAGAGTCCACTATAGCAATACCAAGAACGCCGTCGCCAATCAAGGTGACCCCGTGCCCAATTTTGGATGCGGTTACGCCGATCACTCGACGCCCCGCACCACCTCCGTCAATAGAGCATCCGAAGTACCTTCAATCATTAAGACGGTACACTAACGCTCGTCACACTGCCGTACGGCGGCGACTAGAATACCCACCTGAGGGACTGACATACCCCGGCAATGTCGAGGGACACACAGGGATAAGCTTCAACCGAGAGGCTCATAAATTCGTCATCCAGAAGTTCCTGGCCTCGATGTGTACACCTTCCAGTTCTCCACGAGTCTAAAAAAGAAATGAAGGATCTGAACCCGTGGGAATTATTCCTAAAAAGGAGAGGAAAAAGGACTCTCCTACCATCCCCCCGGAGCCGACAAGACGTGCCGAAGGGAATGAGGGAATTGGACGCTTGGCTTTTCGATCAGCAGGGTTTCATATACGCAGAAGCCTCTTCAAAGCAAAGACCCACGTCGCAGAGACGAAAGGAACTGTAGATCCTTGCAGCTCCAAACCGAATAAACGGCCCTTTTTAGGGCCAATAAATAATTTTCACAAAGATTTGTATCTCCAAGTCAAAGATATTTTGCTTACCAAATGTGAATCATATCAACTACTTGGTTGAAAGTTTAATTACTTTGTGAAATATTTTTTTTGTGAAGGTTCATCTGTTTTTTCACCTCTTGCAGTTAAAAATTTGTCTTTTTGGTAGGAAACTAATCTTCTTGGCTTGAACTGTAATCTTTTTTATTTTGTAATAAATTGAATAATAAATAAATTTTGTAAAAAATTAAACTAATTGGTTGGAAGTTGAACCACAACAACAGTTGTATAACAACATTTAATTTGACCCACTAAAAATCTATGTTGTATATGATATACTCGTATACATATATTTTACAGCAAGATGAGTTACGTATGCCGCTTCTGCAGCTACAGTACTCCATTTCTAAAACATCGCCTGAATCACCACAGATACCACAGAAATTTGAGTGGTGACCATCACTGTGGTTTCAATGGTTGCACAGAATATTTTCATGCTTCCGCATCTCTACGAATGCATTTCATTAGAATACATAATGTATTGGTTAAGCCAACACAAGTAGAATCTCAGTCTTATACTATTGCGAATGAATTTTCCAAGTTCCTTTGTAACGTTTATACCTGTAAGAAAGAACAGGATGACTATCAGCTTTTACTGAAACAACTTAAGTTTCACATTTCTGAATGTACATCCATACAATCTCCTTTTCCCACTTGTAGTTCTAAAGGAAAATACAGCACAGTTAAGGGGTTAGACCACTGTGAAATTTTGAAAATTTTTTTTATTGACTTAAAAAATTCTTTGAACCCTCCAGAATAAGGGACGAAAGGTCTCATACCTGTCCGAAGTCGTGTTTATTGAAATTTCGAGCTATAACTCAAGCGCCCTAAAATTTTCCGAAACGCTCACCTGCGATAAATAAATAAATAAAAATTATAAATCATTCGGGGCATCAAAAGAGGGATGAATCGAAAGAAGAGCGATGAGATCGGATCTCGAAGAGAATTTTTATGACGAGGATGGTCCCTTTTATGAGGCAGGAATGGCGGACTAAGGGTAAGAAGTTTGAATAAATCTTTCACTGAAACAACTAGTACCAACACATTAAACGCATTTTTCTCAAAACTATGTTTCTCAAAACGGTGTACATGATTTCTCGAGATCTAATTAATGAATCGACTTAAAATTGGATGCACTTATTCTAAGGACTAGTGTCTATCGCCTGACGGACGATTTTGTCAATATTATGTTTTGTTCAATAATTAATAATAATAATAATATGTAATTTGGGCCCAAAGTCGCAGTAAAAAATCCAGGAATTTTTTTCTCGGCGCCAAAAATGAAAAAAAAGCTGCGTCAGGCGATAGCCAATACAATATGAATAATGATAATATTTTTTTTTTGTTTAGGATGACTGGTTTTCTAGAAATCATGTACACCATCCGACCATGCGTGAAAATCATGGGGATGAGCGAAGCGGCTTAACTCGCTGAGTTTTATATTTTTTTGGACAACAAATTTTTGACAGGTTCTTCAATGTGTATAGAAAATAATAAAAAAGAAATTACTGGTGTATCATGAACATTTATTTAGAAAATAATTCCTGGAAATGACCCTTGAAAAACGCCCGTCACAGTGGTCTAACCCCTTAATTCGTTTACCGGTCATCTTTCTAAGTATCACCGAAAGGTGGAGATAAACATTCCCTCAGGTGCTTCTAATGCAATCTAAGAATGTGAAATGGAAGGGGTCGAGAACTATTACGATATACAACTCTCATCTGAAGTGGAAAGAGTGCAAGTTTTGTACTTTCGTAATGTAGCTCAGTTATAACTCACGTTGGAGGCAGAGTTAATGATTCCTGACAGTAGAATTCAGTATCTTGTCCATGAACTTGAAAACATAGAAAGACTCAGCACGGATGTGCAATCAAATGAATTAGAGCGGATGTTGAGGGAGGAACAAGTTTCATCGATCAAAATTACCAAAATTACTCGGAGTGTTATTCAGAACAGTTCATTTTTACAGAGTTATGATACTTTAAATACTGACTGTAAACGAAAAAAGGTTTACAGGGACCGCTTTGCATATATACAGCCAAAACAAATGTTTCTTTATAAAGTAGAGGGTGAAAAACAATATTTTCATTATGTTCCTCTCATTGAAACACTCAGAGCCATGTTACAAGATAAGTCATTGCAACCTATACCTCCAGTTACTCATTGTTCAAGTGATGGCGTTCTCAGACATTTTACAGACGGTACTGTTTTCCAATGCAATCATTTATTCAAAAGCAATTCTGGGTCAATAAAAATAATTTTATACCAGGAATGCTCTGAAGTTGTCAATCCTGTGAGTCCAGCAAGGGGTGAATATAAAATGCTTGCAGTACACCTCAGTCTTGGTAATATTCCACCTTATCTTCGCTCTCATATTCACACCATTCAGCTTGTTGCTTTATGTTGAGAAAAGACCTTTGACCATGCAAAAGTGTATAGCGCAATGTGGAAGATATTAAAAAAATTGAGACTGAGGGAATCGAAATTGCACCTAACAAGTGGATCAAAGGATCCGTGGTTTTTATCTCTGGAGACAATTTGGGCAGTCATGCATGAGGTGGCTTCGTGGAAAACTTTAGTAGGTCCAAGTTCTTCTGCAGGTATTGTCTGATTGAAAGAGGAAATACTGTTGGACCAGAGTATCATCATGATGACAACGATGAACTTGATGTGGATGCTACAATTAATAACGAGGGAGATGAGCAGGTTCAGGGTGGCGGCGAGAAGGGAGAGATGGGCAACGCAGAAGATGATATTAGCGTGTGTAGTTCGAGTTCCTCCGACTCAAGATACTCATCTCATAATGAGTCAAGCAGTGACGAATCAGATGACGGAAAGGCAGAGAATGCGTATTTTGCTGGACCGTACTAAAAAAAGACTGTCGAATCATATAAGAAGGCACTGGAGGATATCGTTCCAGGGAAAAATAACCAGGGTATGAAGTTTGACTCCGTATTTAATGCGCTTCAATACTACCACGTATGCAGGCCTGGCTTTGTCTTTTGAAGTTGTCGAAAATTGTGGAGATAATATTCGCTCCAGAGATTCATAAATCCTCAGTTGCTTACCTTAAACTGCTGATTAACGAATATATAATCTCCAGGGCTTCTCTATTTCCTGACTTTAAATTGTTACCAAAACATCACTTCCTAACTCAATATCCAATGCTAATTTTGAAATTCGGGCCTCTTTTGAGGGTTTGGACTCTTCGTTTTAAAAGTAAACATACTTTCTTCAAACGATTCGTGAGAGTCCTTTGAAATTTCAAGAATGTGACATTGTGACTTTCGGAAAAACACGAGTTATTCCAAAGCTTACTGAGACAAGGTAGTGACTTGCGTAAAATTCATGAAGTAGAAAATGAGAGTCCTTTACATCAGTTTAATGTTGAGATGAAAAGAATTTTAATGATATTGTGTGACTGTAACGAGACAATTTCTTTTCTATTGGAAGTATTAGGGACAACTTTCAAAACAAATTTTCGCGCTTATGAGCTTTGTTCAGTTCTTCGTTATGAATGTCTCTCTGTCGAGGAACTCCTTGCGTATGAACCGCTTTCCACATACACCATCAACACTGCACCACAGGTGCGGTTGAAACATGCATTAATTGAGTATGAAATGTGATATGAGATGAACATATTCTGTGCTATCATTGATGTTACCACTGCCAGAAAATGAGAAACATCTCCCAAAAATGTAAGTACGTTTCTAAAAAAATGTGGAACGTGGGAAATCGAATACATTTCCTAAGCTTTTCTCCTGTCTGTACTCACTTCACACATTCTGAAGTAGCTTTTGATGTGAGAAGTTAAATACATTCTCCTTCTTTTTCTTCTCTTCTGTCCGCATAGATACTTATTCGAGCGGTGGAGTAAAATTCTGGGAAAACTTTTCTACAGAAATTTTGATTTTTTTATTGATTTTATGTGCTTTTTAGAATCAGCATGACGTTGTTAACAATAATGGAGTTGAATCGTGAGAAGAAGACGTTCATTTTTGCCGATACGATAGGAATTATCATAACACTAGCACGCAGGAAGCTTCAGCTACCAGAAAAGCAATACAGAATAAGAAATTTAGACTTCTTTTTCGAATATATTTTTTTCTGTCAACATTTTATTATAATTTGCAATGTCTTTCTCATGCTGAATTATTCTTCAGGTTGTTTCAGAAGCGAATGAGGCACTTGTAGACGAGAATCAGTTCCTCACCTACCTTTCCGTTTCAACGGAACTTATGATTCTCAGCAATGCCGAAGAATAGGTTTCGGAAAAAGGAACATGTGCAAGGCGAAGGAAGCTCGTATCTATTTAAGCAAATGAAGAACATCAGCAGGGACCAAACTGTCCTCAAAGGATTCTCAGTGGCAACCAGTCGTCTAACAGAAGTGAAGGTAATTGCTCTTCACCTACCTAAAATACAAATAATGAACCTTTTTCTTCATTCTTGAATTATTAACTTTTCTGTTTTTCTGTTTCCCTTATGGCTTCACTTCCAACAGCTATATCACTTTCTGGAAGAAGGGCTCCACTCTATTTTCCTTGGAATAAATTACCTGATACGATGACTGAGACTTTGGAGTTGAATGAAAAACTGTCGGATCCACAAAAAAAGGAACTAAAACAAATTTTTAGCCTGCACATGGTTCGGACTTTGCAGGATTATAAGAGGACTACGGGGTGTGCTTTTGAAAAGTTATTGCTAAATAAATATTCGGAGGCGCTGCTGATCTCTGACGCTCATGGGAATCCACTGAGTGATGGGCCTCAGGCCTTTATAACGAGACTATATGACCATGTTAATTACAAAAAACCAGCCAGCGAGAAAACGCCAAAAAAGAGGAGACAGCCTCTGGACGAAAACCCAGATTTCGCATTTCTTTCCAGCATTGAGGAGAACGACCAATATGGCTGTATAGCTTACCAGGTACCTCTTCCGGATGGCAAAACTGAAGGATCGCAGGAAAACAAACGCAAGCAACTTATGCAGATGAAGGCCGGTGACGACGACTCCAACATTAAAAACCTGATGGGCGAGACGTATGCAGCTCAGAGTAAGGACGTAATTGATAGCAAGGAATATGATAGCAAGGATACACAGGACTTTCTCCTCATGTGGCCACATCTAGAAGACTCTTAGCATTTCCTTGCCCACGCATCTGTGCTTTTTGGGAGAGATGTTAAGCAAATGTGGAATGACAAAATATCTTCAAAAGGTCCGGCCTTGTTTTCTGTCTTTAATAGGGAACAACAAAGGTGCAATGTAGCCCGTGACCAAAAAAAGCAGCCAGAAGACAAATGAAGGAGGTTTTACACAACGCAAAGTCTAGTTCAGAAAATCTGCGGTGGAACACGCCGCAGTTATTATCATTGTTCGAATTGCTGCCTCTCTATTTTCATGAGGATTCGAACGCCATGTTCTCGCTTCTTTGTGTAAGTACTTCTTGTATATACTTTCCAAAAATGATTTTAGTATGGGAATGAAGACCGTTGACTAGATGATTTTAACCAATTTTACTGTTTATAGGATATATCTACAGACGACGAGGTGGGGGAGATTTCGGAAAACATGGATCGACCCATTCTTATTGTGAAAGTTTCGTTTTCCATACGCCTGAGATATTGTCTTAGACATTTCTATTAATCGCGCGGTATTTTTTTATCATAAAATTTTGTTTCTGTTCGTAGGAAATTCTCTGTTCGATGAAGCTGCCACTAGCGCAGCTTTTTCTGAGGGAGAGGAAATCGTGAGACCAAGGAACATCTTGGAAAGTTTTTTGTGCTCCTTCCTCTCCTCTCACGTTTATGGTTACACGTATGGAATTGACATCAAGTCTTTGGAATTCATACAACGGTAAGATAATTTAAAAAATCATGACTTCTTCACATAAAAATGTCTCGTATGCAAAATAATAATATTTTTTTCAATTGTTTCAGTGTTTTCCAGAGAATTAACCCTTCTCCTGGTCATAAGAGGGGCAAGAAGGCGAGGGGGAACCTGCACACGACAAATGCGCAGGTGCAAAAAATTATGAATAAGGTAGAGGAAAATGAAGAAAATTAGACTTTTGGACTCCTGCTGCTACAATTTTTCATTGAAAAGTCTACTATCATATTTTTAGTCCAAAATAAATCTCCTTTGGTTCAAAAAGGTACTATTCGATAGAAAATTTTATTGTTTCGTTAAAAGTTGATCTTTTTTGGCAGAAATGTTATCTTTTTTTTTTAAACTCATCTTTTCACGTTAAAAATCAACTTTTTTTAAATTCAACTGTCTTCTAAAAACTTCTTTTTTTTTGCTTGAGAATTCAAAATTGAGTTAAACATTCGTCTTTTCAAGTTTGAACTTGTTATTTTTCCGTAGTCACGTCATCTTTAAGATAGAATATCATCTCTTAATGCTTGAAAACTGAACTTCTCGAGTTTAAAATTTAACGCTTTTTTTGAGAATTCAACAATGTTTTGAACTATTCATTTTTGTTAGAAATTCGTATTTCTGGGTTAAATGAAATCAACTATTTCGTTGAAAATGAACTTTTTTGTTGAAAATTCAACCATTTCGTTCAAAATCAGCTTTTTTTTATAAAAAATTCATATTTTTGGGTCAAAAATTCAAGTCATTTTTGTACGAAATTGATTTTTTTATGCTTGAAAAATCCACAATGTGGTTGAGTTTTTTTTTACTCAAAAATTATTTAAAATTCTTTGATTTTCCATTTAGGTAAAAATGACCAAAGTTGACGAAAAAGCTTTCAGTCAAAGAACTCCTTAGGAAGTATTTTTTAATGACGTAGATGTGATGAAATTTTTTTTTAAACAATACTTTTGTATAAATAGCCTTGAACAAATTTTTTGCATGAAAAAATATAAATGAACATTTTTTATTAGATTTTTTAATTTAAAAAAATTGTGATCAGTGGGTATTACACAACAAAATTTTCATTTTGAAAAAAATTTAATTAACAATGTTTTAAAAACAAAGTGTATGATGGAAATAGCAATTATATTTACAAAAAATCGTTCAAGGGTATTTTTTATACAAAAAGATTGTTTATATTACAAAAGAAATTATGTGATTTTGAAATTTCACAATACATCACAATTCTGTACGAAACTTATTGTTATATATTATATATACGTTTATTTAATATTCCATGGATTGTAGTAATTCTCGGCACAATTTGTTGCTCCATGGCCTAAATAAACTCTGCATTAATCAACACTATGTTTACTCCATCATAATAATTGATTTTCCCCCAAACCTGTATTTTTAAATTATTAACTTCGTACGAGTATGGGCAGAATACAAATTCGGAATACTAAAAGTAGTACCAGCATATTGTATATTTCCCATACACAAGTATGGAAAAAATACCAATTCAGTATAGCAAAATTATGTATTGCATATTGTATATTTCCCATACATAGGTATGGAAAAAATGCCAATCCTGTGTGTCAAAATTACTATGTTGCGTATGGCAAATTTACCATACACAAGTATGGAAAAAGTACCATTCCTTGTATGGGTTAAAAACTTCGCATACATGTATGGAAAATTTACCATGATTTTTCTTACAGTATGGGCAGGGAAGCAAGATTGCACAAGCGTGTGTCCGGGAGATTATGTAGAAAGAGAGGAGAGGTAACGTGAGATGTTCGAAAAGGGAGGAAGAGAAATACAAATAGAGGTTCGAGTGTGGGATGCAAGTGAGAGGTAGAGAATGGCAGAGAATAGAGAAAGAGATGACGGCAAGGCAAGAAGAGGGAAGGAATCTTGAAGTCAAAGTCAACAGCTGGTGTAGGATAATTAAGAATAAGGGGGAGCTGTAATACCTATGAAAGGTTAATAAAGAAATCAAATGGAATAGATTTGGTGAGATTCAGAATGAGAGAGGGGGTAAGGTATGAAATTTTCTATTGTGTGCATTTTAATTTTGGACTACATCTTTATGAGCCCTTGATGAAAATATTTCACAAGAATGTTGAAACAAACCATATTTTTCGGTTCTTTTAGAAACTTTATTTTTCAGAGCTGGCATTGTCGGATTTTATCTACTTTGGTTTCAAGATATTTCATCGTAATTCAGTTCAACAGTAGAAGCACGAGTAGTACATCTTAAATCGGCACTTGAATTCCGAAATAACAAAGAAACCATGAAAAGAGAAGTGAGCTGAAGTGAGCTAAAGTGATCTAAAAACGAAGTTTCAAATGTAGACTCCTGGTAGCTGTCAATCTGTAGTAGCCTAGTAGTGAGTGCCAGCAGACATCGCCATTACCTACTCTCAGCTTGAGTATCGAGTACCTGTCACTTTCTATTCGAATCCAATTTTTATTCTTTAGATCAGAGTCGGCCGAGCATGCTTTATTGGAGAGGTTTAGACAATGGAGAACCGAAGAATTCGCGTTTTTCGTGCGCCATTCAAACTTTTAGTGACAATCGACATCAAACGTGACATATATTGTCAAGAATGACAATTACTACCTTAAATCACTATCTGAGATTACAGGAAGAAAATCGCAATATCACTGTCAAAAATTATATCATTATAAAAGACGATAACAAATATGGCACCATCCCTTAATTAGGTTATTTTTTTTACTAGAATTATTTTACTTTTCTATTTTTGATAAGAAATATACTTTTCCATAGTTCAATTTGATTCAAGTTCAAACGATTCACATTTCAACATTCAAATTTTAATTCTTTCAAAATTGAAAACCTTCAAAATTTAAGGGTTGATCATTTCATTTTCGATTGTTTGAAAATCGAAAATTGCTTTCAAAATTGTCAAGTATTAAAGTATAATTACCTTTATATTTATAATGTAACAAAATTTTCTCTTTGTCCACAGTCGAATGTTGCTAATTTTCAGTTTTTAAATTGTTGCTCATTTCTCGACTTTGTCCCTTTTCTCTCTTCACCCTCGGAAGACAAGAATGCTCGGCTAAATAAAATAAGTTTTAATAGATTAAGCCTATATCTAAAATCCCTCAATTTACTTTCCTTTTTTAGGAGATGATTTTACCTGAGAAATATTCCTATGTCCCAGGAAAGGGTAGACATGATGTCTAATATTGTATGTCTTGTCAAAAGTAGCTTTGATAGTGGAAGTTTACTTTTCTTGTCAGCACGTGTTTCCAATTTGCAATATCCCGAAGCTCAGTGTTACCGGAAGTCAAAGCGAGAGGTCTTTGACTTCGGCACTGAACGTAAATTCACGGGTATCGGATTTGTGTCTGGTTGGTAAAATAGCGGTCTTCGAAAATGAATATCTATTTTGGTTGCTGGAGCGAAGCAGCCAGTCGTACCAATAGGTAGTTGAACGTCAAGTGGATTTAAGGTTATTGAACCTGCTCATTGATCTCTCTCTCTGGATGCACCACCACCTACTTTTAACCACCACCACCACCTTGCACCTGCACCACCTCCAGTCAGACAGTCTTTTGCTTTTATTGCCTCTCGCATTATTAATTTTGAAATTCCGGAATAGCACTCTGAATATTAATCTCCACTTTACACGAAGACGGAAGGGAGCATTTTTAGAGGGTAGTTTGTCTTTTAAGTGATGAGTGTTGTTCCTCAATATTGAATATACTATCTACAAGTTTTTATAGGTAAGTCCTTTTTTACAATCGATAAGAAAAGTGATATTCCTCGCTTGAAAGTTTGTGATAAACTCAAAATATTATTATAGATATTGTTATGATATTGTTCTACATATGATGTCCGAAGGAACGAAAATTACCAAAGCTGGAGATCTAAAATTATTACCATGGATTAAAAATCGGCTTCTTTCATTTCACTCTTACCGTTATGGTAAAACGCAATCAAACCGGACAATTGGGCATATCATCAACATCGAAGGACCTGCATTTTTGCAGGTAGCATCAAATCTAAGAAAAATTCACTTGGGTAATATTGGCTGTGAGAAGGAAAGCACTATATGATTCATACGAAAAATTGGGAACAATGAGGACCTGTTTGTTGCTAATGTCGTCAGAAGGTATACAACTTCTGCCGTACTGAGGAATACCTGGCGAAAGTGACATTATCGTTCATGTCGAGCTCACCATTGTCAGATAAAAACAAATGAACCATAATCGCAAGGTCAATTACATAAGGTTTTTCCTTAAAGTACGGCAGACTTGTAGACAAAAGTTGTTGAAATGAAGTAGAACCTCGAAACGTTTCCTTCGCATTGCACAAGGATGATGATGATCACAAGGAAAGGTGTTTTCCTTAAGTCTGGAAACTCGAGCTTTGTTTACATTGACATCTTACGTATGGTCTTCGGATTGGCTGTACCCTATGAACCAAGAAGTCTGCCGGAAAGAATTGTCTTTGCTTGGCTCTTTCTTTTTGTATGTGATTCCTTGGAGTTTTGACGTTATCAACATCATTTTCGAGGGCATCAAGGACCAGAAGGGACATCAGAAAGTTCGAGCAGCTTGACATTCTGCTTATGCTGTGACAGGGGAAATTCGAATTCTCGTGCTTTTTCCATCAGAGACAGCTAATATCAAGTATAGTCGAACCTCGACGAGGATTTTCAACTCTGAAATGCCTCATAGCTCCTGGATTGTTCCAGGAAAGCTTCAGAAACATCTATAAGACTTATCCATGTGGAGTGGACTTTAGTTTTACCTCCCATTGAAAAGGTTTCGTCCACCAATTTCATCCGTTAGGTTGGAACTTCTGCAGCTCAGGCCCAGACGTTAAACTCGCCCCAGATGGATTGTTAAGTCAGACTCGAGAATACTGCAGGAAAGAAAGGCGATCCAACGTCCTCACGACAAAAAATTTGTTTGCCTAAAATAAATTAGTGTACGTATAATTATTTTCTTCTTCTTTTTTTTTGTTTTTGGATTTTTGCAGAGTCAACAAGCCATATCTAAATAATTATTGTAAGATCCGTGACGACATTCCTGACGATCATGCGTGCGCAGCCGATTGATTATTAGGAGCGACATCTGGAAGCGACGCTTTGACTCGCTCTCTTTTTGCTCCGTGATCCCATCGAGCACAGATCAATCCTGCAATTTTATACTTTTAAAATTAGAATTTTGTCGGCGAGAACTACCCTGAAATTCCTGTCCAGGATTGAAGTAACCTCTTGAGAACTTCTGAGATTCCGCGGATGATCCTCTTAATAATTTTTGACTCCGAATCGGCCATAGGCTTTTTGTTTTATCACGTCTGGTATAACCTCCAAACACGTGTAATATTGTAAATAACACACTATTTATGTGCAAACTTGATGCAATTTTCATTGATTTCTGAATGAACGGTAATTTTAATTAATTAAATGAAATTGGTTCGCGATCATTCCTAGAATAAGAAACCTTTTTCCTCCGAATCACCCCCTCTACATGTATTAGTTAAGGCCGAGCTATCGAAAAAATTTTCGGGTACAGAATACTTCGAAATGTCCTGATTAAGCTAGTTATTTAATGACGATTTCGGTGAAGTACTTTAAGCACTGTTGATTTCTTAGAATTCGAGATGTCTTTAATTATCTTTTCCAAAAGTTGTAAAAGGAACTGCTTTTGATCCTCTTGATTCTGAGGATAGAGTTGTATTTTTGGATTAAAGTAACCCCACTTCAGCAGCATCATTAACAACTTTCATCTTGACGGCTTTCTCTTGAGCTTCAATGTATTCCTTATTTTCGAACCAAAATTCCGGATTTTCATTCGAAAATTTCTCGCAGATGTTCATTACCTTGAAGAAACTTCTGGTGCTATTCGTCACGAAGTCAGGTAATTGTTGACTTAAGATTCTTGATTTGTCAACTTGAATTTTCCGAGGTGGATTTGCAGAACCTTCTTTATCTAACGCTGCTACCATCGATCTTTTTACTTCCACTGGTACAGAAGGTTCAAAGAAGGCAAGGCCTACGAGTTTTTCATTGGTATACCATAAATGGCGAGACATCGTTTTGTACGCCGTTTCAGAAACGATCGGGTTGATGGTTTTGTATAGTAACAAGTCTTTCATGAATTGCAGGTCATTCAATGGTGCTAATGTCAACCTTTGACACCTAAAGCAGTTCTTTATATACACGCATATTTTGAAGACGTTAAATTTCTGCAAAGCTGCGAGTTCAGTAGAACTCAGTTTGAATTCATCTTGAAATAAATTTTAAGATCATAAATGATTCTCGCCATCCACCTAGCTCGATGAACCATTCCAGGAGCCATGATGTTGATTTTTTTATCGGATCCCTCACCAAAAAGAGCAGTGAAGACTGAACTAACAGATAATTCCATTATGTGATGCCTAAAACTAAGGAAGAAGAGTTGTGCCCAATTTTTCTTCCAGATAAGTATACGCCTCCAGATTTTCACCAGAATTGCTAGCAGTTGTGTCGAAACACATAGCCATTATGCGATCCACTACATTCCAGTCTTGAAGTAACTCATAGACTGATTTAGTTTGAGCTTTACCTGTTCCATTATCAACTGCCAGAACACCTAAGAGTTTCATTGTATCTTCTCCTGAGATAATAGTTGCTAAACGGTCAATCTTTTCTTTTGAAGTTAAGGCTGGCAGAAACTTCCCATCCGAATGAACTATCAATAACACATCAGGATTAAAAGTTTTTTTAAATTTCCGTAGCTGCTTTTTCACGATGCTCTTGGCGTTTTTATCTGTTGGTTTCAGCAGAACAACTAACATCTTCAGCATTCACATGCAGCGCTTCGCAAATGGCACTAACAATACATACAGCTTTCCTATTTGTAACTTTTGTTCGATCTGAGGCAGCACAAACATCGCGCTTTTTGCTTGACATGAGATGGACCAGGATCAAAATTATCAAAAAGTTCACCTTCGATTTCCAAATCAATACTTTGATCATTGCCTTTCAATAAAAATTCATTTCCTTTTCTTTTATGCAGAGTATATGCTTTTTCAAATGTTCAAATCTGTAGTTATCTTACTGTTCTGTTGCTACTGATTCTAGCTCTTCAATTATCATTCACATTTTTTGGCTCGTATCTATTTTATTTTCTTACAAGTTAGTTAAAAATCGTTCTTAAGAAACACTAATCTATGCAGTCTGTAACAACTATATCAAAAATATTATCACGTTTATTCATAAAATCATTTCGCTTTCTGACGACACTTTCTGATTTTTTATATTTAACTATTTGCAAATTTTTATATTCGCTATGCAGCTCCTTTACTTTGGTGATTACGTTTCACTCTGGCCTGTGTGAAATCCCTAACCCTAACCTGGGAGAAATTATTAGACGGTTGATTATAAATTCAAATTACAAATATGTAACAAATCATGTAATTCTTTTTCTCACTGTAGAAAATGCTATGCAAAAAGTAAATTCAGTTTCATAGACAACGTTAAGAAACGATTAATCAATGATAATGTTTTTTCCCTTCAGGACAGTGAAGAGACTAAAAAACAAGTGATATATAATATGATGGCACTGTGCCGGATATTGGCGCCTTTCTCCAAATTTTTAGAGTCCAATTATCATCAAAAAGCGGCAATTTCGTGCCTAAATTATTAAAATATTAAGAGTGACAAAAATGGTGTTTTTTTTTGCTCAGATATATGTATAGTGGTGTACCATACACGTATGCAACATGGTCACGCAGGATCACTTTATTTGTTCATAAAAAATGAAAGGTAAAAATCATAGAAAATTAAAATCATAGGTAATATTCAACCAGCTTATTTTGATCAAATATATATGGCTCATTATATAGTATATTAAATGCATGTAAACTATAAATGCCAAAATTGACAAAAAAGTACGTTGAAATCTTATTTTATGACAAAAATATCGCGCTTTGAAACATGATGTCGCGCTTCGCGCTCGGTGTTATATGTTCTTCAGGTACAAATTTATAAATTTGTTTTTGATTTTAAATGAGAAAGGAAATTTATTTACTTAAGGCTCTATGGCCTTAAGGAATGCATTCTCATCATAATATTCGAGCTTTGCGCTTGATTTACTGCGCTCACCGTATAATATATACAAATAAATAGTTAAAAAGACGATTAAATAAATTATCTTGATTTACGATTGGTCTTATAAAGAAATGTTTAACAGCAATTTTATTCGACCTTTTGAAAGCACAAATTCTACTTTTTTGACTATTTTTTTCTTTTCTCGCGTCGTTTGGCTCCAAAATAAAAATATTCCAATACTATCTTCTGTACTTGAAATACAAACTATGCCTCCTACCAGAAAATATCTACAGGCAAGTTTACAGGTCTCCGTAAAAGCAACAATTTTGATATCTCAACTTTCTTTCATCTTCCGCGTTATTTAGCTCAGAATTGGAATTTTCGATTTTGCAAGAAAATTCAATAAGTTGTTATGACAATCTTGTAGGGCTTTCAAAAAGAAACGTTTTTCTCCTCTTGACTTTTTTTCATATCGTGCATTGTTTGGCTTGAAATTCTTATTTTCGTTTCTTTTTTTGAATTTTTGAAATGCTATAACTCTCACAATTTTCTTTTTAGCGAAAAAAGTCATTAGGATAAATTGTTCGACTTTCTGAGTACTTTGAATATCCGTACATGGAATATGTAAATTAAAAAAAAAAACTAGTCAAAAATATTTAAAATGCTCCAACTTTTTGAATTTTTGTCCAAAATGGCTGGCTAACGAACTTGACCTTCATTTTAGGACACTAAAATAGTATACCAAAGGTCAATTCAATCGGTCAATTCTTTCGCAAGTTATCGTGATCACAAACTAAAAATCTACAGACACACCCACCCACTCACAGACAGACACATTCGTAAAAACATGTTTTCCGGGTTCAGGGGGTCTCAAAACGTGGACATTTGACAAAAACGGG
>JAUMHM010000086.1:7909878-7921494 GCA_032362435.1 Melikaiella ostensackeni
TCCTATAGAAAATTGAGATATGAAATTGCAGTGGGAAAGATACTTGTAACGTCATTTTTATTTTGGATATTTACAACATAATTTTTGCTAAAAATTATATTTCTTTTATTGGGCAAAAGGAAAATCTATTAGGATGGTCTTTTTTCAGAGATAGTTACTTTGACCCCATACCGTATAGTTGAACCGGGTTTTGCTTCAATATGATCTCAAAGGGACTGATCTTGGAGGCTGTTCAAGTATTACGTACGCAAACAAAAGAACAAATATGACAGAGATAATAATATGATCAATGCAAATCTGAAAAAGATGTCAATATATGACATTTATTCTTTTGTTTGCGTACTTAATACTTGAACAGCCCCTTGAACAAAATTTTGTTTTGTAACATCCACCTCTGAAGTTGCACTTTTCATGATTCTAAATTGAGCCTGCAGGACCTTATTTCAGCAGGCTGTGAGCAACCAATTTTCGTGCATGTACAGTTTAATGTTGACTTCCTTTAGGCATGGCTGAAAAAGCTGCGCATGAGCTCTTTCAAGATGAGGTACTTAAGGCACTGGTGGCGCGGTGCCTAAAATCGCTGAGTGGTGGTGCCATCTCGCACCAATTGGAGCCTCTTTGGCATGCAATTTTAGAGGTGCACCTCAAACAACCATGGTTGTTGCAAAAAGTTGCGTGTGATACACGTTATGCTCGTGCGCTAACCTCCGATCCAAGCCTCAAGCCTCCGACTCAAGTTGCAAA
The DNA here is from genome assembly GCA_032362435.1 of Melikaiella ostensackeni. Lineage (NCBI taxonomy): Eukaryota > Metazoa > Arthropoda > Insecta > Hymenoptera > Cynipidae > Melikaiella > Melikaiella ostensackeni. The sequence goes on from JAUMHM010000086.1 coordinate 7,910,623, forward strand.
CGTCACACTCGATGCAATCACCTGTTTTACGCACTTGCATCAAAAATAGTTATGTTTTAGCGACTAATATTATTCCATCATTTCTCGAATAATAGTACTCAGCATGTAACGTAATGTACACAATATTTCCAGTTAAGAGCTAATTATTTACGAATGCTTTATTATACCGTACCCTGTGTATACCTACATATTTTTTCGTCTATAGGGAATTCGCTATAGAACTTCAATAAACTCAAATATAATCTAATCTAGAAGAGATACTGTAGTGCAACTAATAATTTATTAATAAACTTTACTAATGTTTATATTAGCAAGTGTAGGAAGGTGTAGTAATATTCGCTTACTCTTTACACTTATATTTCAAAACCTTATATTTATAGTTTTATGTCTTTCTCTAATATTCACACTTCTATCTGTTGACTGAACTAATTTCAACAAATCGATAACTTGTACAGTGTAGGTATATTTCGTACTCCAAATGTTAGATCAACTTTTTAAATACTTTTTTCATTAATAGTAGCGTAGCTATTGAAGTGAAAGGATGGTTTGAAAATTAGTAATCAGAGTTTAAAATCATTGCTATTGAATATACTTTATCTAAAGATCTTAGACATATGTAAACATGTAAACTTCTATAGACCTTCAGAAAGACTATTAATAAAAGTAATAGAAAATCATTGCGTCATTGTAAGGTTAGTAAAGAATTTTTATAAATAAAAAATATCCAAACTATACTTTAAAATATCCCCTAAATCCTAAATCTCTTCACGATTTTTAGTATGAAGATGTTAATCAAAATACCTATAGCTTTGGGACTGATGTTGGTCAGCATCCAGGAAGCAAGAACACTGTAAAAACTAGGGATCTCTTTTTTTACGGTATCATTTTTTGCGTGTCCTGTTTTTGAATAGGATAACTTCATACTGTTATTTTTAACGTAAAACAAATGGCTCTGAGTTTCCACCAGTGGTCTTATTTTAATACCACTCGAGACTGTTTTTTCTGAGTCCTATTTTAATACCTGAAATGAGCCCTGAAATAATACTTTGTTTTTGCAGTGAAGCAATGCGGCATGGCTTCACAACTTGGTTGAATATATTAAAGTAAATATTAAGGTACATCAAATGAAGCTATTGATCAATGATAAAACAAGGATAATATATCTAATCTTCGAAGACGTAATTCGAAAACTCTCGAATAATCTTCCAGTCCAGGAATTCCGTTTCGAAAAGGCGATTGCTAATACAACTCAGAAATTGATTTTTACTTCACCACATTATAATTCTCAGATATCTCATTTTATTCTACTCGTAATGTATTCCGAAATTAATAATTCGGATTTCTCATAGCTCTCTGAACCAGCAGATTTATTAACAAATTTTTCACTATCTCAAGGCCGTTCAAAATTCTTGGTTATGCTTTTACAAGAGTCTCCAATTCCAAATCCAAACTTTAAAAAATTATTTTGCTTGATGTGGACTAAAAAATTCTTGGATTTCACCATAGTCGAAATTGTTATATCTAATGATGAAAACACTTTATTGTAAATGGCCCACAAAGAGAAAGTATCAATACATTACTACAACCCTTTTATGCAAAATGTTACTGAAGGAAAATATTCATTAACCACTCAGTGCTTTCCTGACAAGCTTCATAATTTATACTGTTTTACGATAAAGGTGACTTTTTTCACGTGCCTCCGGATGTTTTCATAAAACTCAATCAATCCAGACAAACGATCACTTCGGGATTACGTCTTTTAAAAATGAATGCTCTAGCGAAATATCTCAATTTCACACTTTATAACCTGTCGAAAAAAATGGGGTAAACAGTTGTAATAGAGATGAAAATACTGGTGTGGGTTGCAGTACAATGAATGATGAGGTTCAGTTTCTCGCAGTAGAACTAATCAGAGGAATGGCACCATGTTTAGTAAGACTTTATGAATGAATGGAGTAAAGGTAGAAGTTTAGTGGTGCCACTTATTTTGAGGAATGGAACTGCCTCAGTGAAGATGCACTGGAAAGTCGTCAATGGAATTATTTTAATTAGTATAATGCTGTTTGTTTAGGTCTTATCGCGTATTTTACGTTTTGATCCCCAAAATTGAAATCTGGGACATCTATTTTAAATGATTCTAGGAACAACGGTTCTACATGAACCTAAAAAACATTCAGAGAGAATCATCTTTGGTGCAATGCTTCTTGCGTATCTTCTATATTCATCTGTGATTTACACGTCGTTTACAGATACTGCCTTATCCGCTGAACCCTCATTTGAATATACAACTCTTGAGGAAGTGCTTTCATCTAATCTAGAGATTGTCATTGAACTTAATTATTTTAATGCATTACATGATTTGAGCGAAGGCAAGCTTTGAAACATATTAGAAAAGGCTATTAAAATACCCTACCATCAAGAGGAATGCGTAGAGCATTTAATAAATTACAGAAACATAGCATACATAGCTGAAGTAATTTTTCAAAACAGAAGAAATAAATATGGTGAACTGATTATAAAAATTTGGAATGAACATTTCGTTTCAGCATCAGGAGATACAGTTTTAAGTGCAGGATCGCCGTCTATCAGACGTGTTGATAGAATCTAGGATAACATCTAAGTGGAAGCAAGTATACAGTGCAGAAAAGAATGCTAATTTAATTATGGTTTAATTCCTTCTGTCTATGCAAATGATCAGAAAAATATGCTTTGTTCTCGTTTTCTGATATGCCTACTCAGTAGTTATTTTTCTTTATGAAATCGCACAACCACTCTTTATTTTCTCAAAGTAAAGGCGCAACGAAGTATTTACTAATTTTGGCTGCGAAGATTCTTCTGAACGGGAATTAGTGATAAACCTTTGTAAATGTAATTGTTTTCGAAATAAAAAAGTGTATGAGTTTAAGAAAGATGTATATTATATATAGTTTTACAATAATATTTTTTATTACAACGAATTCCTCTGGTGAATACTTTTAACATAAGATAGAATGTCTTATTATTGAATTTATTTCTAATACTGAGATTATTTTCTCATAACAAAGTTTCAATGTTATCATCTATAAATTGAACAAAGCTCGTCTGAAGGCTCTCGATCTTCCATCTACATTTTTTTTATTTTTCTTTAAGATCGATAGTTAAAATCACTTTATAATCATTTATAATGTGAGGCTTTTCTGAAAATTGCTTCTCACCTTCTGTGATATACAATTGGCAAACTATTATTTGAAACAGCAAAATTATCGATCGATCCAAATTGCTTTAACCTACTTTAACCACTCGTTTACTCGCTTGAACTACATTTCATATTCAGAAATTTGTGACGACATCACAGTAAATCTGAAGGTATCGTTTTCGCTGCAACGGTATTTTCATTTGTAATAGAGATGAAAATACTGGTGTGGGTTGCAGTATAGTAAATGATGAGGTTTAGTTTATTTGGGGTAATAATTACAATGAAAATCTGTATCAATATAAAGAAACAAAAGACAGCTACATTCTTTGATCATTCTGTTGCAGATCAAATTGATATCTTTAGATTTAGTGTTGTTGGCTTACAATTTGCCCTTAATTTAAGTGATTAGTGCTTTTAATTGTAAAACTTAATTCATTCTTAACATGAGGCAGTTTAGGACGCAGTAAGTTTTAATACTGAAGAAGGTTTTGCTGCGTTGAGAACCCAAAAACGTACTACCCCCCTCTCGTAACCAATTGAACATCATAAGATAGCGATCTTTCCCTCTGTAAGATTCCCCCTGCAACAAAATGCCTTGTCCTCTCTTATTCTTATGTCCGGTCCATGATTAAGGAGGAAAGGACGAGAAGAAAATTCGGAGGAGTATATGGCAGAGAGGGTTTAAGAGGGAAGGGGAAGTAGTATACGGGTATATGGGTAGAGGAGGAGAAGGTTGGGTGGTGACAGTTAAAGCGGGAAGAGGTAATAGCTAGGAGGAGGAGAGGATTAGGGGCAAATCGGAAATGGTTTATACTATATGAGATAGGAAGGGAGTGACTGATTGAGGAGGAAAAGCCGAGAGAAAAAAGGAGAGGGGTATACGAATGGGAGCGTTAAAGAGGGCAGGGGCAGTAATATACAGGTACAAGGCAAGTGGGGTGTGATGGTGTGGTTTAAGGGGAGAGGAGGGTGATAGTAGTTAAAAGGTGAGTATGGGGTGCGGAGGAGAGGGTCGAGATGGTTGGGTGCGTGGGAGGAGGTTATTTGATACAGGGTGATGAGATGAGAAGGGATGTTGGGTAGAAGGGATTGACACATGGATTTGGTGGCGAAGGAGAGTTATTGAAGAATAGAAAGGGGAGGTAAGTAGATGGAGACCTTGGGCATACATATATGAAATGGGTGAAGAAATGGGGGTAATGAGGTGAAAGGGGTATATGGTACAAGGAATGGGGTGCAGGATTTTGGGATGTGAAGGGAGAGCAGACTGGTAAATAGTTATAATGGGAGGCATGAATGTGGTAGAGGTGGATTATTAGGAGTGGTAGATTGAGTTTAAAATGAGATAAGGATGAGATAACAAGATGGGATAGAGAGGGGCGAGATGGGAATGTGATGGAGAGAGAAACTCATAGAAGAAGGTATAAAAAAGGTATTAGTACATAAGCTTGCAAAATTTTCACTCGAAGAAAATTTACTTTCAAATTTTTAAAAATTGTTTATTTCATGATTCGAAATAAAAATTTCTTTTTACAACAAAATTTGTTGGATTCCTAGAAAAGTTTGTTCACCTGCATTTTTTTAGTAAGTGAAACTTTAATCATCTTCTTTTTCGTTCAAAACTTGTTTAGCGATCTCCTCAATAATAACCCATTAACCATATACTTCATGTACAGCGATAACCTACAATTTAAATTTTGAGTACTTTTTTGAATACTTTTCGTTTGAACGTCATTCCTCAACAGAGCGACAAAAGGAAATCTTAATATTGCATCTTCTGTGGTTATAAAAAAGAAAAGTAAAGTAAAATCAAAGAGCAAATGGGCCAACGAAGAGATCTTTCTTTCGCTTTGCGTACGTTCGCGCCTCGGCTCGTTGCTTCCTTGGGCTCGTTCGACCAATTACAAGGGCAATGTGTCATCCCCGCCAATTAGCGCGGAGAAAGCAACGTGTATCAGTCTTCTGAGTCTCCTGCTCTCCTTGCTTTTCCTTTTTCAGAAGATGACTAACTGCAGATAATTTTACGCGTCCTTCTGAAACGATTCTGTCGACGCTCTAGTATAATCTATATACATATATGAATATGAGAATATATCAGCAGATCATATTTTATACCAAGTTCCAATCATGATCCCCGGCCGTAAAATCACGTCGGTTCATCGTAAGGACTACCGGTAGTCGTTTTGAGGCAGAAAGTCGAGACTTATAGAATTTTGGTTCAGAGAAATTTGCGATGGTCAGTTTAAGTTTTGTCCGACGCAGAAATAATATCGATTGTTCAGTTTATTTACGACGTTACAGCTTATGCGGTTCCAATACTGTATGAAATTTTTATTTAACAGAAAGTTGAGTATAAATGTTTCTAATCTTATGATTACATTGAGTTTTGAAGCTGAGATAATCCTAAAGTTACAAATTTGTTAACACGTACTCGAAAATAATCTTAATTTATCTTGAGTTGCATTAATCCTTAATTATTGTATTCAAGTGAACATATAATAGCTATTTATGATAGAAGTGCACAAAAGAGCCGATTATCGACGAGTGTGAAACTTGCAGCATGAGCCGGAGGCTCGAAGCACTAGTCGGAGGTTAAGCGAGTGCGAAAACATAGACGAGCGCGAAGAGCTGAAGGCAAATGTTGCAATCGCACGAGTAGCGATTGCCTGCGCACATGTATATCATACGTTATTTTTTTGCAACAACCGCCCGAGAAAAATATTTAGCACTTTTTTACACTTTTGCATCAAATTTCCGATACCGCACGGTGGTTTTAATGCAAATTTGTGTATAATTTTTTTTTAATCTTTAGGAATATTTTTATTCTGCCGGTGTGCAAGGTTACTTATATCTAAAGTGCACATGCGCCAACATTATTCTCACACAGTTTTCTGGATTGAAGCACTTTCCACATCATTTAGAGGCATAGAAGTCCTTACTTTTGAGGTGGGTGTTGCAAAAAAAATGGTTTATTGTTCAATAGATTTTATTTTTAATGAAATTTTGAAAATGTATTTTCCTAATTTTTTGTTTAATGCGGTGTTAGTGTTTGAGAGTTCATTTTGTTGCTTGAAAGATTCCCTACGATCACACTACATTCGATAGTTGAAAATCAACTTTTTAATGGCTGAAATCATTAACAAATAATTTATTACTAAACACTTTTTATAATCAATTGATAAGCAATTTCATACTAATTCAATGAGTGGTTTTCTAATAATTCAGATTTAGCGAGTAAGGACTAAAGTAACGCCCTTTAAAAGGATATATGTTATTTTTCACCAAACTTGTTTCTCATTCTTACTAAATTTTCAAAAATTACGCGATTTTAACAAATGATGACTTATTAAGGTTGTTCAGAAGTTACAAATTTTGAAAAATGCAAGATTTCATCCGATTAGATTACATTTTTTGAGATTTTTTTTTTCAAACATAAATAATAATTTCCAAGTGCATATTGCATTTTTCATTTTTTTATGATTTTCGAACTACCCACTCATATTGTCGATGAAAAGATTATCTACGATTACGTTTTCCAATGTTTTTTAAAAACGTAATTAGTTGACAAATACAGTTATATGCTTATAAAAAGAATTTTATAACAAAACATTTTAAAATGATTTCAGTAATTAGACAACTGGATGTAGTAAGGTCGTTGGGAGTCTTTTAAGCAACAAAATGGGCTCCCAAATTTTACGTGACAACATTTTTTTTTAATTTCAGGAAGCTATATGAAAAAATATTCGGAAAAAAAGAAAATATAAATAAATAATCGTTCGCTCTCGAAAAAATACCATCACAAATAAGATCGAGGTTCTTCAAAGTGTAATGAAGTACTTCTCCCTTAAATCTGGCCTTTCGTCCTTATAAAACTTTAAATGATCTATTTTAACTCATGAACAGTACAAATACTAACATTATAGCAAATAATAGAAAAAAAGACATTTTAGAAACAAAAAAATATTATCAGACATGGAACTGCTATTTTATAGAATTGCTATTTCTTTTCACTTTGTATTCAGTTGCATTAATCTGGAAGTCAGTTAAACTCGCTTCACTTGAACTCTTTTCAATTATTTTAATTTAATTTTAATGCTTCTGAGATCTTTTAAAGTTTTTTGACTTGTTTTGAATTCTTCGAATGCCTTCAATTTTTTTGAATTCTTAAATTTAGGTGTATATCAAAATAAATTATAATAATTATACAAATACTATTATAACTCATTCTTCTTTCGTTTTAAATTTTGCTTGCTATCGACTCGTGCAGAAATTTTAATGTGCCCGGTCAAGCAGATTAGGGATAGTTTAACAATTTTCCTAAAAATCATCGATGTTACTATAACTATCCATTCTACGGTTTTTTTGAATTTGCAGTGTTACTATTTAGACTTATAATTGACTGTGATTACATGTTTTTCCTGTATATCACTCTCTAAATCTGAAGAAATAAGATGTTACTAATGAAACAGTGTGAGGAAAAAAGTTGTTAAACGCCTATTGCAGTACTTCCCGCTTCGCCTCGATAATTATTTCTCAGCTGATGATCATGTGATGCGTAATCCACCTATAGTAATTAAATTTCAAGTATCACGTGAGATATAAGGGGAGAATTGCGCGGGCCAAGAAACGAAACGCAAGGGTATCGCGCGTCGCGTCGCGAAGCTTAGATATATATTGACGAGTGTTGCAAACACTACTTTTTAAAACTTAATTTGACAGTATTTGTATTAAGGCCGTTTGGCGAGTTATGTTTCGATAAAGTGATATAAAATCGTGCTGTTAAAGGTCGCCAGCGGCGCTTTTTTTACTCATTCTTGAGGGATGATTGAAAGTCGTTATTTCTAGGCCCGAGCGAGCACTGCAATTACCATCTTTACTGAGTAGAGAAGGAAGGACGAATCTGATCCTAAAGATGTCCTTATCTCCAGTCATTTTTATGGAATTCATGGACATCGGACACTTTTGAATCTGCGCCTTCTCCATCTTTGCCTCCAGAAATGCGTGCGTTCGATCAACTTGCCTAGGAAAGTAGTATAACGAGGTATTTTCATATCTAAATCCAGTATTCTTCATATGATGAAGTTTGCAAGCCGTCAAATTACAATCTCCGTTCATTTTTAGGATAGCGTAATATTTACGTTCAATGTTTAAGATTTTAATGTATGCCTGATTGAATATTTTAATGTGTTGAATTTTAAAATGTTGAAGGAATTTGTGACTGATCTGATTATATGAATTTCGTACCGTTATCTATCATATCTTATTATCAGAACTATAATCGAGACCAGATCTCTATCGTTATCAATTGATTCACGTTTAACTTATTATTCTTAAATATTTTATTGAAACTTATACGCTTCTAATAAATTCACGCACTTTTTGTTAGTGAATGTGTTTTTTTTTTAATTTTGAGGATTTCCATATTTTCGTTTCAGCTAAAATATCTATTGTTTTGATGAAATGAGACTAAATGAAAGTCGATTGACACAATGAATTTGTATCGTTTTCCACTAAAGATTATGGTAGAAATGCTAACTAAATCAATTGATAAACTACTTCGCACTCTTTAATTGATCATTAGTAACTTCTTACTTATTCAGTTGTAGAGAGTGAATTACTTTCATGGCTCTAAAGATACATAATGAATCAATTTTCCAAACAATAGAACAAAACCTGAGTTAAAAATGAAAGGCCAACCATATGCGATCCTAATGAAAATAAATTATCTACAAGTTCTAGGCGTATCGGAAGGATAAGTGCGAACCGATGCGATGTTGCGCGAAGTCACCGTAAAAATGCGAGGTTTCATGATTAATGGATTGTTCTCTAACGTCTAACTCTGCTCATCTTTATGTGTAGGCTTTTATTATAATTTTTCCGCTGTAAAATGTGTCCTGCTCTCTTGAGCCTTGCAGGGGGCTCGAATAGGGAAGAAAACACCCGCGTTAACAGAGCGTGACCCCCGCGTCACACCCCCTGGTTGGTGCACAGTGGCAGCGGTTAAGAATAATTACGCATTCATGGTATTCCACGTGGTGGACATTATCATATGTCAAGGGTTGAGACCTTGGAAGGGGAGGCGTGCCTACGGAATATTGAACATATAAAATGGTGAAGGTGTAAGAGAGCGGGTTGGTATTGGATCATGATTAGGGGCCTTATCTGCGTCCTACATCCGATCATTGTCATTAAGCATGCTTGATGGACGTGCACGTTGATGGAAAAAAGCGAGCAGGTAATGAAAAAAAAATTGTTACCGTTCCGATGGAAACGTGCGCCATAAGGCATGCTTTTCGGGTGACCGCACGTGACTTTAGAAAGGTAGAGGGGATGAGATTTAGATGAAAGAGTGAAATGTTGCGAAATCATTGCCTTTAATTTTCACCATCATCGATCAGCGTATTGCATTCGAGTGTTCTGGCATATAATCGTCATTCAAAGGGACTGGGACTGGACCATTTGCCATTGTGCTCTGACGCTTGAGGTAAATAGATGGCGGATGACTAGCAATTTCCTATTTAAGAACAGAAAAATAAAGGAACTGTGTCAATTTCCGGGGCTACTGTCTAGCTGTGAATCAAAAATCATTTCACGGGTAGAACCGTTATGTAACCGATTCGAAGGTTACATTCAATGAAATATAGTGAGCCCTCAGATGATAGGAAGAATTCTGGGCTTTAATTTGCTTGGATCCATAGAAGTCAGAAATGTGCAACACACTTCATGTAATAGTATTGATGATATCTCATCATTTATACCATTTTTATTCCTCGAAAATCGTATATTTTATAAGTGACGAGTTTAGCAAATATATACACAGTAAATGGGGATAAAAATTTTAATACGAAGTAGTCAAGCATTCCATGACCTTCCATGGTCTAAAAATACCGATTTGTAAATTTTTAAAAACTGTTTACTTTGTTCATATGAGGGAGACTTTTTTGATATTGAGAATACTATATTACTGTATTTGACGTATTTTATCACGTGTTCGAGACGCATCGATTGACCTTTTGACGAACTTTTCATGACCTTTTGTGATCTACCAGAATACCGATTTATCGATTTAATATAAAAATCATTTTCTTCATATGAGATGAACTTGTTTTATATTGGAAATACAACATTACTGCATTTGATATAATTGTTTACATCTTCAAGATGCGTCGAATGACCTAATGATGAACCTTCTATGAGCTTTCATGATCTACCAATAGTGATTTATAAAGTTTCAAAAAAATTGTTTAGGATTTCTTCGGATTTCATTTTTTGAATTTCTTTTGAAAATCTTTGGATATCTTCAATTTCCGAAACTTTTCAGTTATTTATAAATTTATCTGTGATTTTCAAAAATTGTTTACGTGAGGAAAACTTTTGTAATATTTGTAATATAACAGTATTGTAACTTAAAAAGTTGTCTGTTGTAACAAGACACATTGATTGATCTTTTGATGGTCACTCTGATTTTCTGGAAATAAGATTTTCGATAAGAGAGAAACATCATTTTGAAAAGTGTATATTGAAAGTGAATTACTGTTTGAGAAAAAAAGGTTTTTTGTAACGCATGCACGGAATGTTCGCTTCTCGAGGCTTGTATACACTGAGAAAACTGTTTTGCTTGACCAACAAAAACGTTTTGGCTAAACAAAATAATTTTATTGCTCTTCGTGCAGTAGAACTGTTTTGTTGGCCCAAAA
>JAUMHM010000086.1:7940646-7951224 GCA_032362435.1 Melikaiella ostensackeni
ATATATATATATATATATATATATATATATATACGCCCACACGTACTTACGCATGTATGTATAAATTATGAATAGATATGTAATGTCTACATTATTCGTTTCCACATCACCTTTGAGGTAGAGCAAGTGAAGCTTTTTTTTAAGCGTGGTATTTTCAATAGGCCTAATCCACTACCTTTCTTTTCAGAAAGTCGGCAAAGATGTCATTTAGATAATGCTTTGTTTATTGTTCTTGTTTAAGTCTTTTAGAATCCCTGAATACGCCTGGTAGACTTTTGTCTTCTCGAAAACGTCTTCTTGAAAATCCGCAAGATTTTCTTCTGCATCACCCTCCTCATCCCCAGCTTCTCCTTTTTCTTTTTCCATTGATACTGATATTGTTTTGAATATGTCCATTGCTAGAAGCTTTGTCTTCATTTTCCTCCTTCACAACTGAGTCTGCTAAGATTTCCAGAAGGTTTTCGCACGAGTTTTCATAACAGTCCTCGCAGATTATAGACACTTTATATCTGCTTTCTTGCAGCCACACTTTGAACCATATCATGTTTTGCACTTACAGGAAATAAATCGCAGAAGTTCCTTCGTGGCAGGAACTTCCGTGGTTGTGAATTTTGTGTGGTAAGTGTGAGCCTACTGAGCTGCCATTCCCATTCCTCTCAATTTTTTTTTGTTCTCCATCCATGCTTGGACTTGACGGTACGTCCATAACACGGGTTCTCGCGCAACTTCTCTTGTGGATGACAAAGTTTGTAAATGAATTCAAATGAATTTTCTATGGAAGAGCCCTAGAGTGCAGGTATGAAATTTTAAGTAACGAGTTCGAGATCTGCATTCGGGTCTTTGGATATTTGTAGATCCTGCTTTGAATTTTCGCGCTTTCGAAGAGTATTTTCAAAATTTACATTTATTGTACCCTCACCTTTATTGTACATTTAACTTTATTGTGCATTGCACAGGTTGTGTCATTGCCATTGAATGCGTGTGAGGAGAGTTTGTTGTCTGTTACGCCTTCGCCTAACTGAAAACTTTGAGAAGTGTATACATTTGAATAATCTTTAAATAACGCTGACAAGAGAGCCAGACAATCTACGTCTTGACCTAAAATGAAGACCGAGTCAAATGATGAGGACATACTAATCGCTGTGTTGACGATTAATGTGTCTGCATTATAGTCTGTTGGAAAGGAATTTTTCTTGTATAATAGTTGCCACCACTGCCTCTCCATAAGGTATGTCTGCGCAAGTATCTTTGTTTGAGCGACGTAATCTCTCAGCACTCTTCGTGCTCTTGCTAGCTGCATCAGCTGGATATCCATTAAAGACAGCAACTGCATTTAGACCATAATGTACCTGTACGTACTGCATGTAGTTTGCACAGATTGATGCTCTGCATTGCGCAGCAAACGTAAAGTAAAGTTCATAAATACTCTCCAAAAGAACGAACATTTCAAACAGGATCAGGTGTACGACACGATCTATTCTGTATCTTGGAAAATGTGTACTGTGGTTTGTCCATAATTGGTGCTTCGATCGTCACTCTACCTGCAATTTTTTAGAAGAATAATATTAAATTGAACAAATTGAATAATTTGTGTTGAAAATTATTTTAAGAATCTTGACTATACTTGAAATTTTATAAAAATCAGAACATTCACTCTGTATTGCATCAGAAAAATAGCGAGTTGAGTGACGATTGCAGCGCCATAATCGTATTTCCTCTCTCCGCCGCAGGCACGAAATTTCAGAATGGCGTGTCATACCCCAGAGCAGGATTCACAGATATTCAAAGACCCGAATGCAGATCCTGAACTCGTTACTATCTCGGGAGAAAATTTCATACTTGCAATCTACGGCTCTTCTATAGAAACTTATACGCTGGACTCTTTTCGTTATCTGCACTTTGGACGATCAGTCACTAGAAGTAAATTTCATTTACAAACTTTGTCACCCACAAGAGAAGTTGCACGAGAATACGCATTAAGGACGTACCATGAAGTTCAAGCATGGATGGACAATAAGAAAAATCGAAAGGAATGTGGAGGGCAGCGAAGTAGACTCGGACTTATAACACGAAAGTCGCAACCACGAAAGTTCCTGTACAGAAGAACTTCTGCGATTCACTTCCTGTAAGTACAAAACATGATGTCGTCTTTAATGTAGCTGCAGGGAAGCAGGTCTAAAATAATCCATAATATGCTCGTACTGTATCGGAAACTCCTGCGAAAACATTCCGGAAATCTTATCAGACTCTGACGTGAAGGAGGAAAATGAAGATGAGCTTCTAACAATGGACATGTTCAGAAAATCATCAGCATCAATGGAAGGAGAAGAAGAAAAAGAAGAAGAAGCTGAGAATAAGAAGAGTTATCCCAAAGAAAATCCTGCAATTGACAGGAAGACATTAATCAACCTGGCTCATCCAGGCGATCAAGAAGACGTTTTCAAGAAGACAAAAGTCTACCGGGGCCATTCAGGTATTCTGAAAGACTTAAAAAGGAACAATAAAAAAAAAGTAGCTATATAACATCCTCGCTGATTTTTTAAGAGAATAAGGTTGTGAATTAGGCCCACTGGGGATACAACGTCTGAAAAAAACGCTTCACTTACTCAACCTCAAAGGTGATGTGGAAAGGAGTAATGTAGACATTACATACAAATTGTTAAACAAATGAAGACCAAAGTTGACGACAACTGTCAGACTATAGTGTATTATTTTTTTGTTATTGCATCTAGAAGGTGCTCATCAACAAACTATTGTAATGCGTGAAGTTTCGGAAATTGACAATTTCCCTCAACAGACAAAATCTGAAAGTTATGAAATTATTGTTACGAATTTCAGACGTCAAATTAATATAAGAAATCTATAATCTTCATGTATGATTCATTAAAATAGTTTGAATTAGAAATTCGATCCATGGCTTTAACGCCTTCTTCTTCAATAAAAACCATCTCAGCAAAAGAGCGCCTGAAGTAATTGTTTTCGTTGTGTAAGATTTCAACTTCATCCCATTTTGTAGTAACAGAGTCACCTGAATGTTTTTGTACTAAATGTTGACTAATAGCTCTGTGGGTTTTTTCTGCCAGTCTTATATTGTACTTGTATTCTCTAACTCTGATTCTGAGGGGGCGGCTAGTCTGACCGAAGTAAGTCATACCACAAGAGCAAGTGATTCTATAAATTAAATGACAGTGGTCTAAAAGTTCCAGTTCATCCTTGCCTAATTTAATATATCTATCAAACTTGTGATCAACTCTAAAAATAGTCTTGATATTATAATTTTAAGAAGTCTGTTTATATTGTTGGAAAGTGTGCCTTAAAATGAAATGGATATGATTTATTTCTTGACATTAATCACCTCAACATGACTCACAGTATCAAATTGGACCTTCTCCCTGATTTCAATTCTTTCTATCTTCTACTAATATGCCTTTCAACAAAATTATTAGGATAGCTGTTATAAAATGAAAATTTCTTAACAATATTCAAGTTGTTAATATGAAAAATTCTATCTGAAAGGAGTATAGACATATAAACTAGATTTATAACAACACCATTTTTGTGATGTATAGGATGATCAGATAAATAATTGAGAAATCTTTCTGAATACCTTTCTTGCGGAACCAATTAGTTATAATATTATTGTTATAGTCTCTAATAAGTTCAAGGTTCAAAAAGCTTATAGAATTATTATTTTTAGTTTCAAATGTGAAGGTTAGTCTTGGATGAAAAGAGTTGAAAGTGTAAAGTACCAAATCCAGTTTTTTACTTGGAATATTCAAAGAAGTATCATCAACGTCACGTACGTAAGCAAGAATTTCAAAATGAAATTTAGAAAATGCATAGGATTCCAAATCTTGCATTACCAATTCAGATAATATAGGAGATATGGGAGACCCCATAGGGGTGCCAAGAGATTGTTTGTAAAGAGCATTATCAAATTTAAAAACAGTAGAATCTAGTTAATGCAGGATGCCCTTTTCAAATTCATGTAATGGTATATTCGTATTACGATTGATAAAATACCAACGATCTTTAAAACTCTATAAGACCAAGGCCGAGAGTATATCAGTAAATAAGGAAGTTACATATAGAGATGCCATGATATAATTATCTGGAATTTTAAAATTAGAAATGCGATCTTCAAAAGCGATAGAATTTTTCACTGAATATTTATAAGTTGATAAAGAGTCGGAGATTATTTTACTAAATGTTCTAGCTAAAAAATAATTTGGTGTATTAATGGAAGAAATAACAGGCCTGAAAGGACAATACAGCCTGTGAATTTTAGGCAAACCATAAATCCTAGCAAGATTAGAGTTAGTAGTGATAAGATCTTTTTCAATAACATTCGGATTGAGAAATTTCTTAATTCTCTAACCATCAATCAAATTGAAAGTTTCATTCTGTAGTGTCTTAAGGGTTATTTCCGATTCAGAATCTAATTTGATGTATGTATTAGCATCATTCAATAGGAAGCCATTTTAACTTTATAATCATTATTATCCATTAAAGCCGTAACATTCCCTTTATCGGCCTCAGCTGTGAGAATATCTTTATTATTCTTAATGAAACAGTAAGTTTAAGATTTCCAGCGATAATCCTATCAGATTGAGAAAGTCGATGTGGTTTTTTAAAATGATTGGAAGCCAAAGACAGAATCTTGTGTCTGAATTCGAAATGTGAGTCATCTGGTAACTTGTCGATGTTAGATTCCAATTCTTTAATAACATGAAAAATGTGTTCTTCTTTATTAAAAACAACCTTGGAATTGAATTTTTTACCTAAAGGTAATATATCCGAAACCTCGTCCGGAACCTCACTTCTTGAAAAATTTATAATCCAAGGATCTTTATAAGCAGAATCAGAGTCAAATTCAACCCTATGTTTGTTTAAAGTTATTAGATTATAACTCTGTTCTATTTTTAAGTTACAGGTTCTTCTGTTAAAACTGACACTTTGTTGGTTAGATTTATAATTTAAATTAAAATTGTCCTGAAACTCAACAACATTTTTCAAGATACCAGATGACTTACATTTCGAATTGAGACACAAGATTCTGTTCTTGGCTTCCAATTATTTTAAAAAACCACATCAACTTTCTCAATCTGATAGGATTATCGCTAAGAATTTTGAACTTACTCATCGTTTTATTAGGAATAATGAGGATATTCTTATAATCAAGGCCGATAAAGGGAATGTTACGGTTTTAATGAATAATAATGATAATAAAGTTAAAATTGCTTCCTTACTAAATGTTTTTAGTACATACATCAATATAGATTCTAGGGAATAACCCTTAGGACACTACAAAATAAAACTTTCAGTTTGATTAATGGTTAGAGAATTAAAAAATTCCTCAATCCGAATGTTGTTAGAAGACATCATATCACTACTAACTCTAATCTTGCTAGGATTTAAGGATTGCCAAAAATTTACAAACTTGATTGTCGTCTGAGGCCTGTTATTTCTTCTATTCATACACCAACTTATTTTTTAGCTGAATCATTTAGTAAAATAATCTCCGACTCTCTATCAACCTACAGATATTTTTAAAAATATTCTATCGCATTCAAAGATCGCATTTATAATTTTAAAATTCCAAATAATTATATCATGGCATCTCTTGATGTAACTTTATCATTCACTAATATACCCTTCGGACTTGCTTTCAAAGAGTACTGAAGATCGTTGGTGTTTTATCGATCATAATACAAATATACCATTAAATGAATTTAAAAAGGGCATTCTGCATTTACTGGATTCCACTGTTTTTAAATTTGATAATGTTCTTTGCAAACAATCTTTTGGCACCCCTATGGGGTCTCCCATACCTTCTTTCTTATCTGAATTGGTAATGCAAGATTTGGAATTCTATGCCTTTATCAATTTGGATTTCAAAATTCTTCCTTACACATGTTACGTGGATGATACTTTTTTGATTATTCCAAGTGAAGCACTGGATTTGGTACTTTACTCTTTCAACTCTTTTCACCCAAGACTAACATTCACACTTGAAACTAAAAATAATAATTCTATACGCTTTTTGAAACTTGAACTTATTAGAGACTATAACAATAATGTTGTAACTAACTACTTAAAAAAAACGTATTCAGGCGTATTTCTCAATTATTTATCTGATGATCCTATACATTACAAAATTGGTGCTGTTATAAATCTGGCTGATATGTCTAAACTCCTTTCAGATACAATTTCTCATATTAACAACTTGAATATTGTCAAGAAATTTTCATTTTATAATAAGTATCGGAATAACTTTGTGGATAAGCATATCAATAGAAGATTAAAGGAAATGAAAACCAGGGACAATGTCCATTTTGATACTGAGAGCCATGTTGAGGTGGTTAATGTCAAGAAAGAAATCATATCTATTTCATTTTTACGCACAATTTCCAACTTACATCGGTCAGACTAGTGGCCCTCTTAGAATCTGAGTTAAAGAACATAAGTACAATATATGACTAGCAGAAAAATACCACAGAGCTATTAGTCAACATTTAGTACAAAAACATTGAGGTGACTCTAATGCTACAAAATAGGTTGATGTTAAAATCTTCCACAAGGAAAGTAATTACTTTACACGCTCTTTCGCTGAGATGGTTTTTATTAAAGAAGAAAGCGTTAAAGACATGAACTTAATTTGTGATTTAAACTCTTTCTATGAATCATACTTGATTATAGATTTTTTATATTAACTTCACGTCTGAAATAATTTAAAATTCTTGTTCTCTTATTTTTCGCTGTTTATTAAAGTATTTATGATATTCGTGTATTCAACTTTTATGCTGGTTATATATTGTACATCATCTAATAGAAATGTGTCAATGCTCATGTATCAAAAATGAAGCAGGATCTCAGGTTTTATATTGAAATTCATCTACTAAAATTCTTATAATTTCATACAAATGGATTATTACTGTTTCTTTTTGATTTTTTAATCCAAATTATCATCAGGTGATACTCTCTTATTAATTACTTATATTATTAATCCTTTTTGTGAAAATTACTAACCTACAAATTTTAATACGTATATCATCAATTCCATACTATAAAGAATTCCTTACCTATTGATTTTTTTTTACTCTTAATTTCAGAATAATTTATTTATATTTATTACAGATTTATTATATATAACAGGTTCTTATTACTAATTTTTTGACGTATTTGATTTATACGAGCACTCAGACAATTTTTTTTTTTATGTCAATTCTATTATATTTTCCAATTTACGTTATGTATTTAATGGTGAGCTTTTTAATATTAATTTTTTCATTCTTACGGTGTTATTTTTAGGTTTATTTCAATTTTTTAAAAATAATTTCACAGTTTTTAAATATTGTCTGTTAAGGGAAATTGTCAATTTTCGAAATGCCACGCATTGCAATAGTCTGTTGATGAGCACCTTTTAGTAGCAATAATAAAAAAATGATATAGTATAGCCTGGAAGTTGTCGTTGACTTCGGTCTTTATGTATGTAAATATTACATGTCCAGACGCTAATTCGATGAAGGATTCAACAGCTTTTCTGTTTCTCTATTTTATATACATGCATATTGATAATTTATGCATACATGCGTATCACGTGTGTGCGTGCATATACATATATACAATATAATTATTGATGATATATTATATTATATATACACATATGATGACATAATAATAATATAATAACGACGGAAATAAGTAATGTTCATAATTTCCAAGGTAAATTTGACATTTTTTTGCAAATTGCAAAAAAGCGCTGTGATAACCTGCGTCGTAACTCGTAAACTATGGATCTGCAAAAAATTTGTTCATCACAAGAGTGGTGGAAAATTGTGTGAACTACAACTCTGTATAGAGCTACTTTTGACCCAAATTGTAGTTGCGACGAAATATTTGTAGAAAACCGGTTTTGGCCGCCATCTTTTCAAGACGGTGAAATTTCCTCGCACTTGTCAGAGGTGCAAATTTGGAATTCTCATGAGGGCCCCAAAATAAAGATTAATTCCAAAAATGGTCTTGTTCCGACCTCCTCCAAGCTCAACCTTTTTTCATGTCTTCATTGACTGGGCTATTTCATCCTGCTCCTAAATCAGTGCTTATAAAAAAAAGTAGACAAAATTCTGCGAAAAACTGGAAAAATAATCTTCTATCCGCAACAGATTCTAAATTAGGATTTCTGAAAAAACCTCGGTTTTTCTTTTTTTTCTTATGCTAAAAAACACAACTTTCAAGAATTCACTCTGTTAGCATGAAACCTATTGATTTTACCAAAAAATGTGACTCACAGACGAGCAAAAGCAGGATCAGTTTTCATTAATTTAAAAAAAAGCTTTGACCTAACACTATTAGGTCGTGAGTACACGTTTCCCAAAAACTGTTTCCGGGTTCTGTCACTTTTGTTTCTATAAAATTTGGAATTCACACGAGGGCGTTTCATTTAAAAAAATCTGCCCGCACCGCGGGTATATTCTCAACGCGCGCTTCGCGCGCAGTTCGCTTCGCTTGCAAGTTTAAGCGCGCCTAGGGCGCGCGATTCGGTCGTCGCGCTCCGCGCTCCTTGTTATATGTTCTTCATCTACAAATTACTAAATTTGTTTCTGATTTCAAATGAGAAAGGAAATTCACTTACATAAGGCTCTTTCGGCCTCAAGGAATACATTTTCATCATAATATTCGCGATTTGTGCTCGATTTTCTGCGCTTGCCGTATAATATATACAAATAAATAGTTAAAAAGACGATTACAAAAATTATCCTAATTTACGATTGGTCCTATAAAGAAATGTTTAACCGCATTTTCTTTTAAACTTTTAAAAGCACAAATTCTACTTTTCTCACTTTTTTTTCTTATCTCGCGTCGTTTGGCTCAAAAATAAAAATAAAAATATGGTATTCCAATACTATTCCCTATACTTAAAAAACAAACTATGCCTCTTCCCAAAAAAAGTTCGGAGGCAAGTTTGCAGGTCTCCGTGAAAGCAACAATTTTGATATCTCAACTTGCTTTCGTGTTCAGCGTTATTTGGCTCAAAATTTGGATTTTCGATTTTTCAGAAAAATTCAAGAAGTTGTTATGACAATCTTGTAGGACTTTCAAAAAGAAACTTTATTCTTCTCTCGGCTTTTTTTCATATCATGCATTGTTTGGCTTAAAATTTTCATTTTTGTTTCTTTTTTTGAATTTTTTAAGTGCTATAACTCTCACAATTTCTTTTTTATCGAAAAAAGTCATAGGGGTAAATTGTTCGACTTTTCGCGTACTACGAATTGCCGTACAAGAAATTTGTAAATTTAGAAAAAAGTGGTCTCAAAAATATTCAAAGTGCTCTAACTTTTTGAATTTTTATCCGAAATGCCTGGCTTACGAATTTGACCTTTATTTTAGGACACTTAAAGAGTATATTAGAGGCCATTCCAATCAGTCAATTCTTTATAAAGTTATCGTGCTCACAAACTGAAAATATACAGACACACACACACCCACACACCCACACACAGACAGACACATTGGTAAAAAACATGTTTTTCGGTTTCAGGGATTCTCAAAACGTGGATATTTGACAAAAACGGAAGGGGAGGAGGTCAAATTTCACACAAATCTAATACATTCTCTGATATGCATTACCTTAGGGTGGTCCAAATTCATTACTGTTGAAATTTTCTTTTTTTATTTTGGTGATCAATTCCCTCCCCCTCTTTGTTCATTTCCCGAAAAAAATTCTCATTTTTTCAAATCAGTTAATATTAACCCGTGCCCCCAAGCTTTTAAAATTAACATGGGATTTTAAATGAAAGAAGGTCAATTCGCGAAAAAATGGAAAAAGAAGTACTTGTTTAAATTAAGGTTTCGTGATTTCTTAAGGAATGTTCACAGAATAATTTCCACCAAATAATTTTTAACTTGGACTCCACGAATAACCTTATAAATTGCCCGGAAAATACCCAAAAAATACAAGGTAGCTGTAAATCGTGAAATGTTACAATTTTGAAGAATAAATGACACATTTCATGATTGATTTCATTTCAATAACAACATCTCATGTTGAGAGTAATATTTTTTTGTAAGATATTTGTCAATCACACAGCTCCACGAAAAAGGGGTTGTTAGCCCCAGAAACCAGAATAGACTTACCCTACGTTTTTGAGATCGCTGAATCCGAATCCGAAGCCGGTTTGGCTCCATCACGTCACATTTCGTCCCTAACCTCAAAACACAGGAAAAATCGCTGCTTTCAGGTGAAACATGATTCAGCAAATTCCTTTCAATTCACGCCTTTCTTGAGTATCGCACTCTTTTATCTTCGAAAGATCGACATAATGGATTTCGCTTCCTTTTAACTCCTTTTTGTGTATGTTCTTTCTTCAATGTCCAACAAAGGTCTGCCATCATGTTTATATGCCACTTCTTTTGGTAGCGACATTCCATCTCTTTGATATCTTGATGGAATCTTTCTCCACGCTCTTCACTTTTATTACCTTAATTCATTGAAAAATAGTCAATATGGGAATTTAATACATGTAACTTCAAGCTCATATTACATCCCATTTCACCGAAGTTCTGTATCATATTTCT
>JAUMHM010000086.1:7988844-8006873 GCA_032362435.1 Melikaiella ostensackeni
TATATATATATATATATATATATATATATATATATTGGTTTTTTAAATAATTTTTAAAATTTCAAGAATGAGAACGAAGCTTCCTGATTTGCAGGATTGAAGATTGGTGAAAAATGGAAGCAATTGAATTAAAATCCATTCCAGAGAATCGTTTCATTTTAAATGGTAATTCACTGAAAGTTTTGATTACTATTGAGTTTGAAAACACATTTAAATTGAAAGCTCTCGATTCTAAAAGCAACTTGTTAAGAGAGCCCTACATTAAACGTGCATTCAACATTTTATTGCACAATGCTTGAAATTTGTAAGCACCGCCAATCGACTGTTTGAATTTTAATCTACACTTCATTCATAGAAGCCATTCAATTGAAGAGGCACAACGTTTTAAAAATATGCATACACATGTGAAACATTTCCAGTTATGAAGCATTTTTATGTTTAAAATTTTTAATCCGAAGCTTTTTATAGCGGAACTGCAACTTTTAGATATTTATTATTTTTCTGCTGAATAGTTTAGAACTTTGTAAGTCAAAATCACAAAACTGGAGAATTAGAAACTTGGTTATTATAAAAAATGATACGTAACACAAGGGATGGGACAAACCCTAAATTCTATGCGATCCTTTACACTGGCAGAAGGAGGGAGTCGAAAAGGTATATAAATAGCGATACATACTTTTTAAATGGTCCCTATACGTAAAAATTGGAAACATTCATATTTGAACAATTTTATTATAAACTTGAAGCATTCGAAATTGAATCGTGTCAAACTTCAATTTTTTAATCAGAAGCATAATTATTTTGTATCATTTAAAATTGAATCGTCCATAATTTTGTGCTATTTCAATTAATTGTATACATTAATGATTCGAAAATTTTTAGTCCAAATTCTCTTAAATAATAGCTTCAATAGGCATTGCGTTTTTAATATAGCGGGAATTTGAAATTTTATTTGTTTCAAATCGACAATTTTAAATTTGCAGGGGTGATCAAAATTGTATATAATATATCATTAGAAATTTTTCATGTAACAATACGAAACTTGGCACAAAAGCAAAAAAAAATTTCGAGCAAACATATTATTACAATTTGTTAAAGGAAAATGTTTACTTGAGGTGAAATTGTGTCAATAACAGATTTCCAATATTTTAGGATCCACTGGTGTGAAAATGAAATTTCATGTCCCATAAAAGTGAAATAATCTAAAAAATGTTGATAAACCTTTTTGAAAATATCTGACCTGATGTTCTTATATTTCTTGTACAACGGGAATGACGGTACGAAAATTAGAAAAGCTAATTGTAAAGAAGAACTGATCAAAGAAAAAAAAAATTCTTTGTTTTAGAAACGTTTATTCGAAAGTCCAAACCTTCGGTAAAAGGAGAAAAAAAGGGATATTCTAATTTACAAATTTTAATGTGGAAATTCGAATAATTTTGTTTGAAAAAAAATTGTTTATGAAAAAAAAGTTTTTTTTGACCTGCAAACTTTTTTATAGAAGGAAAGTTTTGAATTTTTTCTGTAAATAAATCGCTTTTAAAAATTAATTTTTCAAGCGAATGGAAATTCTACGTTTTTTACGCCTAATGGTTTATCCACGGGCCTTATTGTGTTACTAACTTTAACATTCAATATATTTTCAAACAAATTAAAAAATTTTAAAGTTTATTTGAAGAAGTAAATTTTTAAAATTGGTCGAGAAACTTATTTTCTAAACCTTTTTTTTTATCATTGGTTCCTGAAAATAAATCACTCTGTATCCACCCCTTTTCTTGGGCACATGAGACCCTAACAAGAAAACAGGAGTTTCAGAATTTCCGGCGATTAGAAAAAAAATCAGATACGGAAAATACTGAAGCATTTTTTACCATTTAATGTCACTGGCACAGTTCCGCATTGATTTTCTGGCACTATTAACCCGCCGCATGATCGATGACAAGTTGGTCAAAGAATAGAGGTTTTTTTGGGGAATTGGAAAACCATGTGATTTTTTTACATCCATGTTTGGTTTCTCGTTCATCATTCACCTTTTGTAAAGCCCTTGTTTTTTGAGTATTTAAGACGAGATTATGTACGTTTTTTTCAAGGGGGATTCAACCCCCCACAATTTTCTAAAAAGATTCCCCTGTGATAAAATCGATCACTTTGATGGAACTTTTTTATGATAAGCACCATGTTTTTGAATACCGAAAAGCATTATTCCGACGAATAGATTTAAGAACAATTGGAGTCGTATGTAGAAAGCTAGACACTGCTATTTAGTTCAATTATTTAAAAAAGTTGAAAAAAAATGTTTATATTTCATAAAATTTTTGACACAATCTTTCTCCATTCTATTTTATTTTTTTGGTTCATTAGGGTAAAAGCGCCAATTGCCCAGAGTGTACCAATTGTCATTCCGAAATTCATTCCGAGTTTAATATTTACAATAGAGTCTCTCATGAAATTGAGTATCGACGGAAAGTTGCCATTTTCTTAAAATATTACATTGGTCGGATCGGAGTTTTTAAACCACAAATTCAGTTACTTTTTGATTTGTTCTTTATATTTAAATGTTAGTACAATGATTCGGGAAAATCAAACTCGACTCGGATAGGAAGAGCACGTTTTAAATTGGGAAAGTTATATCAAAATAAAACTTCATGGTTATGTTTACTGGTTATAATATTCCAAATATTTATTATTTCGGGAATTTAATGAACTTGTGAATTAGAGAATTATTATAATCATTGCCTTTTTCTAATGAAAAAATCCAGAACAAAGTCTTTTTTGTAACAGATGCATTGAAATCGTGATATTCCGAGCATGTGAAGCGGGACGAAAATGCCGTGAAAATGGTAGTGAGTGGTGCATGAGTACTACCACAAATTAGCCTTATAACTCCCTAGGGATTTTTATTTGATGACGTAGCGTTATTACGTATCATTCATTAAGCTTTATTCTATTATATTAATTAGATGTTTGGTTGTTGACTGGAGTGATTAAATTGTAGGTTTGTCGATCTTTATACGGTTTTTGATCTACTAGTCGTTTTATGTATGTACATGTTTTTATTAACTAGCTTTTGTACCGCGACGCCGGACCTTTTCAGGATCTATATATATTTATTTATTTATTTATTGAAACAAAACTGCGAATCCTGTTTTAACATACATTTTTTGATAATAATAAGTTTCTAAATAAGATAACCGAATAAGTATTGAATAAGTTTTTAATACTTACAGTTAAGAAAAACGAAGGTTAAAATTGACAATTTAGGTTGTGAGATGATAAACATTTTCTCGTTGTTATGAGTTAGGTTAAAAAAGAAAAAAATCATTATATTTGAATAAATCCGTGTGCTCCTGGACATGCAGTTCATTACTAGTGTTAATTATTAATTATTATGGTCAGCACTCCTCTCTATCTGAGCCTTGTCATGTGTTCGCAATATTACATAGAGCGGGAAAATTCAAAAATTATAAAGAGTAACAAAGGTTAAACTAAATAGTAGCTAATATGAGACTTCGATATATGTCACTAAGAAAATCGGTATCAGTGCGTTTGTTAATCGAATTATTATGTTTAACTATTTGGAAAATTTCTTTAAATGTGCGTTTTTTGTAATTATTTTTGGTTCCTAGTATTTTAGCATTAGAAAAGTCAAAATTGTAGTCAAAGGTGTGAGAATGAAGAACAAGAGCTTTGTTTCTAGAGTTCTTTTTACAACCATTTTTATGTTCTCTGATTCTATCTTTAAAATAACGTCTTGTTTGGCCAATGTAGACACAACGACATTCGCAAGGAATTAAATAGATTATGTGAGTTCTGTAATCGGTAGATACAATATCTTTATTTTTTGTGAAACAGTAAAAAGGGTCTATCTCATATTTGAAAACGACTACAATATTGAATTCTTTGAAATTCTTTTTTAGAAATTGGTAAGTGTGTTTATAAAAGGAAGGACAATAAGTTTGCTTAAATCGAATTTTTGGTTTATTACTTGAGTCGCGGTTGCCAAGTCCTTGTTATTTAAAACAGTTAATCTTTTGTTAATATATTTTTTTGTGAAATTTTGTGGGTAGTCATTAATTTTTAGAGTATTCTCGATAATATATAAGTTTTGTTTTTTAAATTTAGTGTGAGAAAGTGTAACGGCCCTATCCACAAGGCTGTTGATGACTGAGATTTTATCTTTTATTGCAATATTCAAATGAAAATTGACATATCTGTCTGACCATGTCGGTTTCCGGTACCAGTTTGTAACTGAACTATTATTTTCTTTGTAAATAGTGATATCTAGAAAAGTAATTTTGTTGTTATTTTCTGTCACAATTGTGTATTTCAGTTTTGAATGAAATAAAATGAAATAATAATAATAATCATAAATACAAAAAAAGAAATGAACTTAGATCTAAACTCTCTAGCAATCTTTTAAAATTTTTAAATAACAGTTATAACAATAACATTAAATCTGAAACTGAATACCTTGGAATTAAAACTAAACAATTTTTACAACAAAATCCAAAATCTCTCATTAGATGATAATACATATAAAAAATTGAACAAAGATCCAACTTCAAAAATACAGGTCGAGTCAAATGAATTTGTTAGTAATCTTTTACAATCTGACTACATCAATTGCGATACTGCTTAAAGTTTATGAAGTTACAATGGAGTTGCACCTAAATTTTGCAGACTTCTGAAATTACATAAAGAGTTGATTCCTCTCAGACTTGTCACCTCCTTCATATGATCACCTATTTACAATCTTTTAAGATTTATTAGCAAGCCAATAAAACAAATTATTGGTAAATTGGAATATAGCATAAAAAGTAGCTGGAAACTCATATCTAAAATTAAAAAAATATATATTCCGGATAATTATTAAATTGTTTCACTCGATGTAATACATCACTGTTTACAAACATTTTGAAGGAATTGGTATTGAAAAACATTAAATTAAAATGGTTTAAAATCAGAGAACACACTAATATACCAGTTAAACAATTCTAGGAATTGATTGAATTTTGTCTAGACAACGCTTATTGCACTTTTCAAAATGAATTTCGTATTCAGTTTTTCAGTACTCCTATGGGGTCTCCGTTATCAAGCAGAAAGCGAAGGTAATCTCAAAATTATCATTTAAACCTCTTTTTTATTTTCGTTATGTCGATGACATTTTGACATGCATTCCTGATGATAAAATCAACGAACTTTTGATCAAATTTAACGCTTATCATCCTAGACTGAAATTTACAATTAAGACAGAAAATAACAACAAAATTACTTTTCTAGATATCACTATTTACAAAGAAAATAATAGTTCAGTTACAAACTGGTATCGGAAACCGACAGACAGATATGTCAATTTTCATTCGAATATTGCAATAAAAGATAAAATCTCAGTTATCAACAACCTTGTGGATAGGGCCATTACACTTTCTCACACTCACACTAAATTTCAAACACAAAACTTATATATTGTTGAGAATACTCTAAAAATTAATGACTACCCACAAAATTTCACAAAAAAATATATCAAGAAAAGATTAACTGTTTTAAATATCAGGGATTTGGCAACCACGACTCACGTAATAAACCAAAAATCCGATTTAAGCAAACTTATTGTCCTTCCTTTCATAAACACACTTACCAATTTCTATACAAAGATTTGAAAAGAATTCAACATCGTAGTCGTTTTCAAATATGAGATAGACTATGATTCATAATCTCACTCCTGGACATATAGTGAAGAAGAGTGCTGCCTATAATTATTAATAATTAACACTAAGAATGCACTGCATGTCCAGGAGTACACGTTTTTATTCAAATATAATGATTTTTTTCTTTTTTAACCTAACTCATAACAACGAAAAAATGTTTATCGTCTCACAACCTGAATTGTCAATTTTAACCTTTGTTTTTCTCAACTGTAAGTACCACAGTCTTATTCAATACTTATTCGGTTATCTCATTTAGAAACTGATTATTATCAAAAAATGTATCTTAAAACAGGATCCGCAGTTTTGTTTCAATAAATATATATGTATATCCTGAATAGGTCTGGCGTCGCGGGACGAAAGTTAGTTAATAAAAACATATATACATAAAACGACTAGTAAATCAAAAACCATCTAAAGATCGACAAACCTACAATTTATCCTATTATGTTATCCAATAATTAAGTCAATTTTTCCTATGTTTGTGATCATTCGCGCAGAAAGGGACCTAACGCCCGGAAGCTACATTCCACAGATAATAGAATAATTTTCTTATTATGAAACAACGAATAAGAAAGTATCGATTGATGTAAAAACTATAAATCAATTTTTTGGGCGTTAGGTCCCTTTCTTCGCGGACGGTCACATTTGCATTTTTTGGTTAAATTGCCAAATCACGCCAAAACCTCGACAAACTGAACTATAGCGCCCAAGCGATTGGGGAATGCACCTCGAAAAACGGTGTTTTTGACACATTGTCTTTTTATCGCCACTTTTATCATCAGTTTTAATTTTCTGTATAAAAAATACATACAAAAATTAAAGTTTGATAAATTTTCTGTCCAGACAAATAAGTATCAAAGTTGTAGGAGTTTTCGTTTATATAAGGAAGAGATAACAAAGTTTGAGGTTGATTATTTCCTCTACAATTGGTTACTTTAATTAAAAATGATTAAAATGTTTTGTCTGTATTTAATTTGCTTAAACTTTTGTATAATAGTTTGAAGATGATTTGATGCGATAAAATTATGAGCAAAGATAATTAATAATGACTAATCAACTACTCATTAGTGGCCTAATTAAACCTGAATATCACATAAGTTTGATTGGAGTACATATTCTGAAAGATAAGTTAGCATGAGAGAAATTAATTTAGTTTCTCTAGGATATTGAAAGTGGCAATTTAGTACTGCGATTCACAGACCTAATTGTAAGTTATTGTTTTCAGGGAAGAAGTTAATCCTTCCCTTTCCTTATTCTCATTACTGCAATGCAAGTTTCGCTTCAAATACGCTAGTAGCCCTCTCTCAGTAAATTCAATTTCCGTTACACAAGGGAGGTACTTCCGGTTGACACGCGCCATCGAAAGATCACGTTTTCCGTTTTATGTACCCTCACTCCGTTTGTAAGTACATTTTTTTCTAGCACGCTCCTAATTATTAGCGGAACTAATGCAGGGCCTTCTGTTCTTTATAAATATATATGTAACGCTATTAACTCACCTCTTTTCCTTATATAAATATACAGATATGATGATATCAATTTTAGGCGTTTTATTAAGAACAAGTTTTAACATTCTGACCCTTATTGTTGTTACTATTATTATACAATTTTTTGATCATTAATCAATCATTATTGTGTCATGTTGTTTTTGACTTCTATAGACCGTTAATTAAGTTGAATTGGATAGGTTTAAAAATTTTTAGGAATACGAAAACAATGCCATGCCTAAAAGTAGTGCATTGGGACCACTATGAAGTATACTAATTGTAAACGGGGTCCGGATCATTTGACAAATGTCACATTTGCAGCAACTCACATTACCGCATTCCTCATGTTTAGAAAAAATTTGATGTCCGCATCTCTCATTTGAAAAAAAAATTTTTTAAGCCCACATCATACTAGCAAAATTTCCGCAAGTCACATTGCGGCGAATCAAATTTGAGAATCTGTCACATTTGACAAATGTCATATTTGCTACTAAAAGAAGCTGGAATAATTTTTTCTGCGTCTTATATATTTTTAAAAATACAATTTTTGAACACAAACAGTAAATGAATATTTCGTAATACAAAAGATTGTAGTACTTGATATATTAATGAATAAAAATTGACTTCTATTTGTTCATTATATGAAGATCAACCTACATCCTGCCGTATCATTAAAGCCATAATTAGCGCCACAGAAGAAACATTACTGGCACCCTCTTCACATTACCTTTCGATATAACAGCCGTTTGCAATTACACATGTCATTTACATGCGGGTCGCGTGTTCATTTTTATTAGCATCTAGTGTTCTGCGGGACATATAAAATTGTAAATAATAAGTTTTATAACCGCTTGCTCGATGCAGCCTCCCTCGTCTTTATAAATACGTATATTGAAAATGACACACAAACA
This sequence comes from Melikaiella ostensackeni, assembly GCA_032362435.1. NCBI lineage: Eukaryota > Metazoa > Arthropoda > Insecta > Hymenoptera > Cynipidae > Melikaiella > Melikaiella ostensackeni. The sequence goes on from JAUMHM010000086.1 coordinate 7,996,948, forward strand.
CAACCTCGACTATGGATACTCATTGCTCGCATTGGACACCTTAAACCACACATATTCGTATACGCATGAGTGCAGCTGTCCCGCATATTCCAGACTTTGGAAAAACGGCCAGGCTCAGTTTCTGATGATCCTCCACTTCTTTCATCTTACCAATTTCATCCTAGAATCTAGATGCTTTGACCTTTCTTCTTTCTTTTCTCTTCTTATTGTGGACAATCGAAAGGAAACTATTCTGAAGTTTTCTTGCGTGAAATTTACGTTTTTTTCATTGTATTTGTGAAGGAGTTTTGACTTTTAATGAATTTCATATAAATGTCAATTTGACACAATTTCACAATTTCGCAAATAAATGTGCTATTAATTTTTTGTTAAGAAACGGCCGCCATATTTTCCTTATTTTTTAATATTCAAGAGATTTTAGAGTCGAAAAGTGTTCAATTTACAAAATTCTATTGAAAGGGAAAACCCACATAGCACACTTCCCAAAAAAACCTGGTCTTTTCTTGGGACTTGGTCAAAGTGGCCAAAAGAAACAACCAGGTCTGTCCTAGGTTTAGAGTTTAGATCTATAATTAGACCTAGTAAAAAACAGGTTCGTTTCCACCTAAATTTTTTTACTTTTTGAAATATTAAATTAATTTTTACGCAAATTTGACAAAGAATTTAGTACTTTTAACAAAAAATAGCATTAATCAAAGAATCGAGTGAAAAAATGATCATTTTATACAATCCCAGAAAAATGGTTTAAAATCATGTTAAAAAGTGACAAATAATAATTTTATTATATTATTAACTAATGCTCTCAGTTCCGGAGATCCTAGTTTCGAACTAAGCTGATGTACCTGTATAGCGCATTAGGTGCGACTTCTTCTCGCAAGAGAAATGAATCGCAAAAAATATAAGTCAAAGCTAACTTGAGACCACGAATTATTAAGCTTGCCATTGCATCGGCTCGCTGTTTTTGAATTTTCGGATTTTTTTTCAATTTTTAAATAATAAATACTTTAATTATTTATCGTTTCTTACAAATTGTGGAAAACAAAATTTAAAAAATGTTAGAAAATGATTGTCACTTTTTAACATGATCTTATGCCATTTTTATAAAATTTGATAAAATTATCAATTTTTCACTCGATTCTTTAATTAATGCTATTTTTATGAATACGACATTCTGCATCAATTTTACGTAAAAATTAAGTTAATTTTTCAAAAAAGAATAAAATTTAGGTGGACATGAACCCATGTTTTAATGTAGACCTAAGTATAGCTCTAAACCTGACAGACTTGGTTTTTTTTCCGGCTGCTTGGACCAAGTCTGAAGAAAAGATCAGGTTTTTTCGGGAAGTATTCTATTCGAGAAAAAGTTCTCTTGCACTATTTTCTATTCTGAACTATTTTTGAAAAATTTTAATTGAAAAAAATGTATTTGTCAAAAAACTAAGCCCAATTACACGGCAAAATACAGATAACAGATGATTATAATGAGCTCTGATTTTATCGTAATTACCGAATTTGTTTATTAGCTAATCCTTAAGAAAATCGAAAATTTTGTGACAAAAATGTCAAATTTCTTCTTTTTCTTTTAGCTCAAAAGCTTATCAATGCACCCCATATAGTAAACCGGCATTCATCTGAGTATAAGCGTTTCAAGTGCTGCTTAACTTCGGTGATCGAATGAGGAGCCTTAAAAAATGTAGCCAGGCGGATATTTATGCAAGAAATATTGTTGAAGATTTTTTTAAATAAAACATTTTATGTTCCTTTACTTTTCTCCGCCACTATAAGAGTTCAGTTTTTGAGGATAAACGATTTTTCTTTTTTAAGAAAAAAATCACTTTCCCATGCTACCACAAATTTACAACAAAATCCAGAAAAAACATTAGGGGTGAAGCTTTTGAGGGAGACAGTTTTCAACGGTTTTGAAATTAAAGCCTTGTTTTTATGTAAACTTTGATTATTACATTGATATACCAAATCTTTGCTTAACAAAATTTTGTTTTATAAATAAATGTTTAATGAACGTCCATTTTGAATTTTCTGCTTTTTTAAATTACATCGAATTCACTTAAACAAAATATAAACAATTTTTTAAAAATCAGTTGATCAAGCTTCTTCATGAAATGAAGAAATTGTAGAAGTTTCTCATTTTTGACAAAAATAAAAAATTATCCTGAAAAAAAGTGAAGAGAAACTTTTTACATTGTGTAATATTTTTTTTCAGATTTATGATATACAATATATACAATATTTTATTATTACGATAAAGCTCATCTTCTATAGAAATATGAAAACACCTTAGGCTCTAAAGCAAATAAATAGAAATCGAGCCGTGAACCCATTATTTCTCATCCCAATCCGATCAGCAACGAAAAAATGACTTTCTATGCCTCTACCATAGACTTCAGTTTTCTTTCAATCGGTTCCAGTTTTTTCTTACTTTTCTTTAGGGGCATCCTTAATCTTGTGCGTGTAATGGCAACAGAACGAAACGGATCAGTGAAATGATCTTTGAACCCACGTGAAGAAAAATATTTGCCGAGCTGCGCGCACTTCGATGAAAGAAAGAAAGCGGTAGGACGAAGCAACAAGAAACAGCAAGAAAAGAAGGGTCGATGTTTGGTGTGTGTTTTGTGTTTTTCAAAAAAAAACTTTCGTTTTCGAAACCTCGTGATTTTTCATTCACGCCAGTCCTTTTAGGCATTCTTCCCTTTAACCCTATTGATTCGCTCTGGGTTTACATGTGTATATATGTATTTCTGCCTTTAGCTGTTTGTGTTTTGAAAAATCGACTAGATTCGTAATTATGGGCGGGCCTTCTTACGCCAATATGGTTATCGAAGAGAATTCATCAAAATCTCTTATTGGAGGGTTGAAGAGAGAGAACTCTTTAACTGGTCCTTCAGGCAGCCTCGAAGTAAGAAACATCAATCATTTGAAAAATTGATCGAAAATAATTGGATCTAGGCCATCTATATTGGGGTAGCCTTTATTTATAGAGTAATTCTTTTTTAATTCGTTTGCTCCTACTGGCGAAATTTGTTCGTATGCCCAAAAAAAAGAAAGTACACCAAATTTTAGTAAAATCTAATATTTACCCACCAAAAATGGGCCTTGGAATTTCCCATGGGATTTACATGGGAGAAATCACGCAAAAACGAAAAATCTACATAACTTTTTCAATTTTTATTGGAATCATTTTATCTCAATTAAAAAAAAATTGCATGAGATTCTTAAAGTATCTTCGTAGTCAAAAACTCAAAATTTTGGAAAATCACAAAATGGCGGCCATCTAAATGGGCCCAAAAATGCTATTTCCTAAAGTTATTAACAAAGGGTGACCAAAAACTGTAGAAAAATTCAATAATTTATTCTTAAGCGAATGGAAGATCTTAAAGTCCAAAATTTTTTAAAAATACAAAAATGGCGGCTAATTCAAAACTCCAAAAATACCTTTTTTCCACAGTTATCAACGTAATACTTTTAAACTTTGGGAAAACGAACTGTTTGGCTTCAGAAATTACTTAATAATTTTGAAAATATAAAATTTTGAAAAAATATAAAATAGCGGCCAATTCAACATAAAAAAATAGCTCATTTTTACCGTTTTCAACGAAACACTTTGAAACTTCGTAAAAACAAACATTTTATCTCCAGAAACTACATGATAATTTTAACAATCCAAAATATTGAGCTTTGTAAAGCAACAGCTTGAAGAAACGCAGCCTAGAGAAGACTATAAGTATTTTCTTGAACTAGTTGCTGTATTTCTGGAGGATTCTTATTATCATCAGCAGTATCAGTTCCGTGTTCCAGGTGCCCTTTCTAATGTTCGATGGATGAATAAAGTGCTTTATTCCTTTAAAATTTTTATGTTTCGGAGAAAGTCTTCCTTGACTTCTAATGAACCTTCGGGTTTAACAAATGACTGTATTTTCACAGTGAAATTGAATGTGGAAGCTTGGTTTTTGGCACGTCTAGCTATTCCTGCGCCAAACAATGATTTTTAGTTTGTTAAGGCTTCGTACCGACTACGGCTCAGTGAATCGAACCATTTCTGAAGCCATATCTAAGAAGTTTGCGCCACATCTATGGTACTTGAACGAAGAGATAGTCACTTTGGCCTTCTTCAATGAGAATGTTTCTTTAGATATCAAGAAAGATATGGTTATAGCACTTAGGAATTCACCTGGAAGGGAAAATTACGATAATCTTCACATGCGTGTTGTCGTTGACGTAACATGCAGGAATTGGCGAAATTCTTGGAGGGAACGCGACCTATCTGATTTCATTATAAACAAAACAGCCAATTTCTTCACTCGGTACGAAATTTCAACGTCTTTTATGGACCTTGAGCCGAAAAAATGGGCTGAGCATGAAGCTTTCATCAAAGGACGCAAGTTACTGAGCAAACTAACAGTTACTAATAGTATTGCAGAACGGAGCGTCGCACTAATGACGCAGTACAATAAACTGTTTATAAAAAATTAGAAAGAGAAACGAAATCTCCTTTTTGTTGTTCAAGATAATCGTCAGAGTGTTGCCTGCATGAAGAAGTCTAAATTATCTGGCAAGATGCAAGCTGAATAAAATCATACCGAAATAATATTATTATCAATAATAACACAGGCCGACAAGATTAAATTCCAGAACCAGAAACCAGAGTATACTTTTCCGAAGGTTTTTGGTGCGCTGAACAAGAATCTGGCCTCAGAATTGCTTCATCGCGTCAGGTTTTCGAGATATCCTAAGCTAAATGTGCGAAAATCGTAGTTTTTGCCTATATTTGAGGTTATGTAGCATAACGATTTTAACTTTTATTGTAAAATATTGGGAAACAGGCTATGAACAAATAACGATATGATATTATTAAAAAGAATCAATTTATTCAAAAAACTTGGAAGGCAGGTCTTTACTCTTAGATACGCGATTTTAGACTGACGAACGAACGTGTCACGAAAATCACATTCATACACCATACACATTTCAATCATGGTTATTGTTTATATTACAGAGATTACGCATTAGCCCTTGAAGCTTTGTCCCAAACTTCTTAGAACCGCAGAACACACACGACTTAAAATATATCGTTTCATTACTCACAATTGTAGATTATATTTTTTGCTCTATATACATATATACAATAGTTAAAATAATCCAACAGATAGTGGAGTTTATAATAATTGTGCAGTTTATGAATTAAGAAATTCCATTTTCTTGCAAAAAGTTTATTCTTTTAGTCTACAAAATTTGTAGGGTAAACTGTAACCTAATTTTGGGTTAATTACAAGCAGCGTTAAAAATATAATAGTGTATATTGTGCGGTAAGGGACAAAAGCGGCTGATTTTAGATCAATGTGAAGTTTGCCGTCCGAGCGATGTGAGGGCAGCAATCACACGAGTCTCAAATCACCTCTTTTGACTTAGAGTGCACACGATACTTTTTGCAACAGCCGTATATAAAAATTCGAGTTTTTAAAAGTCTGTGAAACGTGTCAAAAGTAAGTCGATTTGTGACCAATTGAAATAACATTATGTAAACATAAGGCATTGCACGCCTAAATAACCTGTCACCACCTGGCACTTTGAAACTGACTGAAGCCTTCTCTGAAACGATGCCAGATGGCGCCACGGAAGGAACCTTTTTTAACATGCTTAAATCACTTTTATTCCTGCATCACCAGGGTAAAAGTAATTTTACCCCGCTAAAAACAAACTGCCGTCATCGGTCGAAAATCAGTCATTTTTATCACGCGAAATATGCGGGCGTTGCAAAAAAGTCTTTTATGTAGCAGTTCAAATTGTGGAGATACATAATAAAAAACCTATTTTTCGTTCATAAAAAATGTCAAGAAAATTATTGTTTCGTTGAGAATTTGAGGCAAAATATATTTCAAATATTTCTTGCTACAAGTGGTCAAGATTAATGGACCTTGGCGACTTGCCTGAATCTACCTTCATCGGCTTACGTGATGGTTTTCTCACAAATGTACATCACTTGAAAAGTTATTTTGTGAATTTCCTCTATCGTCACTCATGTCAGCCACCCTGAATAGCCTTTGTTTCCAAAATTTCTCTCTTATAACTTTCACATCTACAAAATTTTGAAGTAAACTAGACGATATATGTTCTAAACATTAATTTCCTGTTGTTCTACTGGTCACGTTTTGATTTCTCTTGTAGTCACTGAACTAAACTAAAAAATATTAATACGTAAGAAGATTCTAAAACATATGGGTGATTTTCAAATAGATTTCAATTTCGTGTTTCTGAATTTTTTTTTATGTTCCTAGACCATTTTTTATCTTTAAAAGGGCTTAAAGCACATGTGGTAGCCTTCTTTCTCAGTCCAAACAGATAAAGTTAGAAAAATTACAGTTAAGCATACCTTTTTTGTAATAAAGTACTCAATTTTTAGCCTTTTCACGTGTAGCTCGCTACAGTTTCAGATATTTGAAATATGACTGGACGGATACAAATTTTTTGCTGGCATTGGCCTGGGACAATTTTTTTTAAAGATATGATGCAGTTTGAATTGCAATAATAACATATTATTGTATATATTATGGATACTGCCTGAAATAACCATTATGTCTGCTCCTCAGTTTGGTAACAATTCCGAAGCCTCTATAATTATAACGAATTGAATGTGACAGTTGTTATCATAATCGATTATAATCATAAAAAATAAGTAGTTTCTATCAAAGTTCAAAAGTACATGGCGTTTTCAGAATCTTAAAATTGATTAAACCTTCGTAAGTCCTTTGAGAACGCGGAAAAAACTATAGGTGGAACCTGTAATAACAACTCCGAACTCCCCCCAAAAAAAGGACGAAAGGAAAAATCATGTATTTTTTGCTCGAAAAAAATATCATCATAGAATTTGTAGGTTTGATGGAGCAAAAATATCTCCCGAATTTGACATTAATAAAAAAAAATCTATAAATCATATCTCGGTAAAAATGAAAAATAACAACTCTGAAGCCTAATAACTCCGAAACCTTTTATTGTATGCGCTGATTAAAGATTTAAAGCTACATTAAAGAGATACAAAGTGTTTTCTTTTGCGCCTGGAAACAAAAAAAAAATGTTGTTCATAAAGTAAATCCTAGCACATATATATCTTTTGAATAACTCTTTTGAAAAAATCTTTTGTTAATTAATAGTGATGAGAATTCAGTTATTCTGCTACAATTTCCTATTAAAATTTAATGACGCGTTCAAGTTGTGAACATTTTAAAACTGAAACCTTTCAAATGGAAAAGCATTACTGAAAATGTTATGAATTCCATTTCTTTAATGCTGGCATTTTTATTTGAAATTTTGAAACTTTCAAAAGTTTCCAAATTCAAAATTAAAACGTTTGTAATATAACCGAGAATGTAACTGTTTATAAATTAAAGAATTTTAAATGTGATATCTTCAAAATTGAATTGTTTGATATTCAAAGGGTGAAATTGAAAATGCTTTAAATTTCGAATGTTAAAAAGTCAACAATTCTAATTTTGAAGCTAAGTGTTAAAATTAAAATCTATAAATACGGTCAATTTGAATTATATTCGTTAAAATTCAATAAACTCCAAATGAAAATTTATCAGTGTCGCCAAAATTTGAAACTTTGAAAACTGAAGCGTTCAAAATGAATTAATTTCGAATTTTTTCTTCTTCAAAAAGTGATTCTTCAGATTCACGTTTTGAGACCCCCTGAGTCACAAAAAAATGGTTTTTACGAAAATGTATGCCTGTCGGTCTGCCTGTTGTCCAACGACGCGAAAACATTCGAAGGAATTTTCTAATACAAATTTCCTTTTGCACACTGGTTTGTGTAGTCAGGAAATTTCAGCGAAAACCTGAAAGATTCAGGGAATTTTCGAAAAACTGAAGTTGGAATTTATAAAATTCAGTATGAATGTTGTCACTGAAAATGTTTAAGATAAATTTCAAAATAAACATTTTCTTGCATTGACCTTATTAATCTCCTAGACAGGCTTCGAAGTTCCACACCTTTTTTTTACTTTTTTGATACTCTTTTAGGCAAGCCTAGTTTTTTATTACTCTTTTCAATGTAAAGCTCCTTTTTTACTACTTTCTTTAGTAAAGTGATATAAAAATTGATTGCACTTACAATTATCAGTTTTCTTTTGATAAGAAATAAAAAATGAAAGAAAGGTCGATGGGTTTCTTAAAAAATCTCAAAATGAGAAGGCGTAGTATATATACATTTATCACTCATTTATTATCTTTTTTAAAAAATTTTTTTTATGTATTGAAATATTAATTCATTAAATTCTCATGTAAAATTATGTAAATTTAATATTTCTGACACAACTTTTGAAAATGGAAGAAAATTAATTTTCAAACATGAAATTTTCAACATATTAATTTTTAACAGTTGATTTTTTACAGTTGAATTTTCAACTGTTAAATTTTCTTCGATTTTTAGCAATTGAAAATTCTACTGTTTGCAAGTCAATTTTCTTTAATTCTTAATAATTGCATTTTTAATAGTTGAAAATTTAAGAAAAAAAGCGAATTTTATATTAAAAACAAGTGTCAAAAATGTTATACTCACATAATTTTACATGAAAATTTAATAAATTAACATTTCAATCCTTGAAATAAAAATTTTTTAAAAGTCGATTATTTCAAAAACGGTCAGCTGTTTTTTTCTTGAATTTTCCACAGTTAACAATTAACTTTTTTTATCGAACATTCATCATTTTAGTTGAATTTCGTACTTTTGTTTGAAAATTCGTCTTTTTTGGTTGAAATTTCAACTGTTTTGTTAAAAATTCGTTTTCTTGTGGTTGAAAATTCAACTATTCTGGTAGAAACTTTAAGTATTTGGTTGAGAATTAAATTTTTTGTTGTAAGTTCATATTTTTGGGTGGAAAATTTAACTGCTTTGTAAAAAATTTATCTTTTTGGTTTGAAACTTATGAAATTGTTTTCTTTCTTAACTGAAATAGCTTTTTGGTTGAAAATTCCACTCTTTCGATAAATTTCGTCTTTTTGGTTTGAAACATGATTTTTTTGATAGAAATTTCATCTTATTATCTTTTTTGGTTGAAAATTAAATTGTGTGGTTGAAAATTCGTCTGTTTATTTGAAAGTTCGTCAGATGTGTTGAAAATTCGTGTCTTTGGGGCTGAAGATTCAACTATTTTGGTAGAAAATTAAACTATTTGGTTGCAAATTAACTTTTTTGTTGGCAATTCATATTTTCGGATTGAAAATTCAACTGCTTTGCAGAAAATTAATCTTTTTGGCTTGAAACTTCAACAGTTTGGATGAAATTGTTTTTTTTCTTAACTGAAATATCTTTTTGGTTGAAAATTCCACTCTTTCGATAAATTTCGTCTTTTTGGTTTGAAACATGATTCTTTTGATAGAAATTTCATGTAATCATCTTTTTTTGTTAAAAAATAAATTGTTTAATTGAAAATTTGTCTTTTTATTTGAAAGTTCAACTGTTGTGTTGAAAATTCGTGTTTTTGGGGTTGAAGATTCATCTATTTTGGTAGAAAATTGAACTATTTTGTTGTCAATTAACTTTTTTGTTGGAAATTCATATTTTCGGATTGAAAATTCAACTGTTTTGTAGAAAATTCATCTTTTTGGCTGGAAACTTCAACAGTTTGGTTGAAATTTTTTGTTTCTTGACGGAAATATCTTTCTTGGTTGAAAATTCAAGTCTTTCGATAAATTTCGTCTTCTTGTTTTGAAATATAATCTTTTTTGGTAGAAATTTCTTCTAACCATCTTTTTTAGTTGAAAATTAAATTGTTTGGTTGAAAATTCGTCTTTTTATTTGAAAGTTCGACAGATGTGTTGAAAATTCGTGTCTTTGGGGCTGAAGATTCAACTATTTTGGTAGAAAATTAAACTATATGGTTGCAAATTAACTTTCTTGTTGGCAATTCATACTT
>JAUMHM010000086.1:8021509-8045562 GCA_032362435.1 Melikaiella ostensackeni
TATGTATGTATGTATGTATGTATGTATGTATGTATGTATGTATGTATGTATGTATGTATGTATGTATGTCTGTATGTTTGTCTGTGAGCACGATACCTTCCGAAAGAATGAATCTATTGGATTGAACTTTAGTGCACACTTTTAGTATCGAAAATCAAAGGTCAAGTTTGTTAGCCAGCCATTTTGGATAAAAATTCAAAAAGAGCATTCTGAAAATTTTTGAGACCATTTTTTCCAAGATTTTAAAATTATATGTATGACTATTTGCAGTACTCAAAAAATCGAATAATCTATCTTAATGACTTTTTCCGATATAAAAAAAATTATGAGATTTATAGCATTTTCAAAATTCAAAAAAAGAAAAGAAAATGAAATTTTTAAGCCAAACAATGCACGATATGAAGAAAGGTCAAGAGTAGAAAAATTTTGCTTTCTGAAAGCCCTACAAGACTGTCATAACAAATTTTTCAATTCAAAAAAAAAATCGAGAATTCAAATTTTGAGACAAATAACATAAGATACGAAAAAATGTTGCGATATCAAAATTGTTGTCTTTACAGAGACCCATAAGCTTTCTCTGAACATTTTTGGGTAGAAGGCATAGTTTGTTTTTTGAGTATGGAAAATGATATTGGAAAATTTTCATTTTAATTTTTGAGCCAAGCGATCGAAGATAAGAAAAAAAGTCAGAAGACTAGAATTCATGCTTTTAAAAAGTCAAATAAAATTGACGTTAGACATTTTTTTATAAGACAAATCGTAAATCATTAGGATAATTCTTCAATCGTCTTCCTAACTATTTATTTGTATATATTATACGGAGAGCGCAGAAATTCTTGCGCGAATATTATGACGAGAATGTATTCCTTAAGGTCGATAGAGCCTTAAGTAAATAAATTTCCTTTTGCATTTGAAATCAAAAACAAATTTAGTAATTTGTACATAAAAAACATATAAAACCGAGCGCGAAGCGCGAGATTCACATGTTTCGGAGCGCGAAGCGCGACGATCGAATCGCGCCCCCTCGGCGCGCTCAAACTTGCGAGCTGCGCGCGATGAGAATGTGCCCGCAAAGCGGGCAGATTTTTTTCATAATGTTCACCAATTCTATTCAAAATTAAAAGTATGTATGAGCGAGGTTTTTTAAAGGAAAAACTGTATTTTTAATCAGAATTTTCAAACAGAACAGTCACTCATCAAAGAAATGTTTGCTTGCTGGAATAAAATTTTTTTTTTGCAATTTTTTAAATGCAAATAACTACAAATAAAACACAACATTAAAAATAACATTCAATTGGATGCATATATTTCTTTGATGAGACACTGGTCTGTTTGGAAATTCTGATTAAACATGCAATTTTTCGTTTAAAAATCTTCGTTCATGCTTCTAATTTTAAATATAATTAGTAAACATTATGAAAAGAAATTAATGATATTTACAAAAAATAAATTTATTCGTGAAAAGCACGATACATTTAAAGACGTCAGATTTCCGTAAAAAAGTCATTAAAAAATTATTATTTGCATAGTTTTGTGAGATTATTGAAGGAAATTATATTAATAAACATTTTAATGAATGAAAAAATATAAAAAAATATATAGTAGGACGATGTCATGTGGTGGAATCTGAAGCATTGTTTATATGGAGTTTCGATGAAATATCGTTTTCAGTGCATAAGTGGTGAGAAAATTGTGCCAACTTTCTCCTTTTCAAGTACAAAAATTATTTACGCAACTGTAAATTTGTATGTGGTCTATTGATAATTTTGAAATCTTTTAGAAAACTATGTAATATCCAAAAGTTGAGATTGAGGTGCCCAGGGTTCCATACGAGCGGATTATGGCAGCCACGGTTCTAACGTCACCCCAACCTCAAATTTTGGACATTATATTTTTTTTCCGTCGGATTGTGAAATTGCAAATGGAGAATATACTAATCAATAGTTGAAAAAATGTCGTCTGAAATTGAAAAGCAAAATGGTAGCACAATTTTCTTACCACTTATGGACTGAAAACGATAATTCACCGAAACTCCATATAAACCATGCTTTAGATTCCACCACATGATATAGCCCTACTATATTTGACATTATCGACTGAGTGTCAAGTAATAATAGAATACTTTTTACTGCCTTGGCAAATTAATACTCAGATAATTAGCTTTTATTAAAAAATATATAAACCGAAACTAACATTCACAATAGGTGGTCTCCACTTGTGTGTCAATATTTTCGTTTTTGGGGACGTGCCGTACAATTGACAACGGTTTTTCTCGGAGGTGGTTGTTTCTTTCAGGATGTTCCTTTAACAGTTTGATAGAGGTAAGTAATAGCTCAAAATTACTTTCTTGTTTGCTTTTTTTAATCAAAATATGATAAAGTTATGTTTTTTAAGCGCTCCTTTCGCGATTCAATAGAGCTAAGTAATAGTTCGAAGGTCATTTCTGTTTTTCTTTAAATTAAATGTGTTAAAGTTAGACAGTTTTTTGTATCTCCTGAAAAATTCGGGTTTTGGCACTTACGCCCTGATGCCTCGGGACCCTTAACTTCTATATTCTATAAATCTATAGATACAAAACAGTGCTCTGCTTCAAAAATTGCTCACCAAATTTGAGAAAAGGTCTCTTTCGGGTGGGAAATTTCAAATTTCAAAGGAAGAATGCTCCCAATTTATCTCTCCTCTGCTCTCATTCTCGGTGTATTCTGGACAGGCAGATGACACAGTGTGAGGAATTGCTGTGCAAAAAATATCGATCACAGTAGTCAGTAGTCAGTAGTCACCCACAATACGTCGCTAAGTTAGTATTGACGATTACTGCACATTCACCTGGGGTGACTGGAGTGGCTGGCGGGATCAGGTACGAAGAGTGGGGATCGCGATTCTAGTGCTGCACCCCTTAGGCCCTACTACATAAGGCCCGGACACTCACCCCTCCACATCAGTCGGAACTAACCGTTCGTAGTTATCGCACGTGATATTTTATCGCGCTTCGAATTCGCACACGCGACATTTCATAATTCTGACTTTTTTTTTTAATAAAAAATTGACTATACTTTTATCATGAAATTCACTCCAAGTTCTTGAGATCTGAATTTTGTGATTTTTTTTTCTAAATTTCTATTGTGACTTTTAATTATGATTTTCACTTTGGACTTTTACTTCTGAATTCATGATGCTGATTGATGGTGTAAAAGTGTTATCGACAGAAGTGCTCGAATTGCGGACTCGCGTTTTCAGGATGTACCTTTGAAGTTGAAACTTGGATACGAAGGAATTTAAACAGTGAGTAATGCAAGACTGATTATGTGTGATTACATGATTGTGGCACTTTTTGTGAGAACTTAAAGTGAGAGAATCAAGAAGGTGGATAGCGATCTCGGAAGTAAAATGAAAAGAATGGCAAGGGACAATCCGCCATTTAACGAACGATTCTTTTTTGTCATTCCTAAGACTGCGGAACCGGTTCTCGTGAAAGGTCTAGAGTGTCTAGACCTCAGACTGCTGGTTCTAAAATCGTTTTAGACTCTTCAGGCTCTTGACTTCGTGCTTTGTATTCGAGATGGATAGAAATTAGAACTTTTTTTATGTTTGTTACTTCATCTCAGTTAATATAGAAGAAGGTTGCAGACCTCAATCTTCTAGAGATGTGCTGCGGCATGTGGCATCTTTCATCTGCAAACATTAATTTACATATTCAATAATGTTGATAATAACCTTTTTCCTTGTTATATTATTATAAATTAAAGATTTCTTAGCTAGATGGTGAATAATCGAAGATAATGAATTAATTTTTAAAATATAGTTCAGTAGATAAGATTTCTTTAACCCTTTTCATTTTTATTCTTATTTCAATGAATTTATAAACTGTAAGGCAGTGTCTACGTGTACCGAGAAAATCCGGCTAATTGTACCGAAATTTCGGTACACGTAGCCACGGCCAAATTGTAAACTTTAAATATGGCTACTATTTTTACTTTAATAAATTTGAGCAAATTACTCATTCAAAGTTTTTCTATCTTCGAATAGCCTAATTTGAATTATACGCAAAATTATTTCTTATAAAATGCTAAATTTTGATAGAATTTAATTAATAAATCCAATATCTTGTACTTGCTCTGCATTGTCGGATTAAGCTATTACACATTAGAATAATCGCCTATGATTGTCTGTAAGTAAAAACTAGAAAATTTCACCTAAAACTGTCAAAGAAGTTCTACATTGTACATTAAGATTTAAAGATTTAAAACTAAATTAGCTTACAACTAAGATTTAAAACTGAATTCAAATGAAAATATATTCCTGTTTTTCGTGATAAAGTTACGAACAATATTCTGAATTTCAATTAGTGGAATTTCACTGACGAATGATAATCAGTGAAAGATTTTTCAAGATTTCAATTTGTGACAATTGGGAGTCAGTGAAGAGCGAATGTAATTTCATTTGCACTAATTTTGAGTAAAAAGTCACTAATCACCAATCCAACTCCACTAACTGAATTAGTTAAAAAAATTTGGTTTATGTTATTTCACTGGAAGATCAGTGAATTTGTTTTCACAAATATTTCAGTAAGTTTTACTATTGTAAATTAGTGAAATTTCAGTAGTTTTTTTACAAAAAATTAGTTCATTTAAATTAAATATAATTATTGTAGGTAAGCTGAACTAAGTAGGCTTAGCCAGGCGTTAGTTGGTTGAATCACCGACTGATCTTGTCTTATTTCTCCGGATCACTGACTGATCTTGCTTTGGAATTTGGATCATCGACTGACCTTGCCTTAGTTAGGTGATTGTATTACTTGACTGATCTTGCCTTAGTTGATTTGCTCACCGACTGATCGTGCCTTAGATGGTCGGATCATTTACTGATCTTGCCTCTGGTGGTTGAATCACCGACTGATCTTGTCTTAGTTGGCGGGATCACTGACAAATCTTGCCTTAGTTGGTTGGATCATTCTCAATTTTTCTTAATCCTTATTGCTTATCATACTTATAACTTATCTCAACCTAAATAACCCAAAATTCAATAAAAATTTTCTATAAATTTCCGGAAATATTTGGTAATTTTACAGGTAATTTATGGTATCTTACTATAAATTATCGAAAATTCAATGTGAAATTTTTTATAAATTTCCGGATATTTTCGATAATTTATGGTAACTTACAATGAGTTACTCAGAATTCAATTGAAAAATGTCTAAATTTGCGGAAATTTATAAAAAATTTCGTTAATTTATGCTAATTTTACAGGTAATTTGTGGTGACTTACCATAAATTACCCAGAGTTCGATTAAAAAATTTCCGGAATTTCATGGAAATTTTCGGTAATTTAGCAACTTTCCATAAATTACCCAAAATTCAATTTAAAAATTCCCTGAAATTCATGAAAATTTTCGGTAATTTTTGGTAATCTCGCAGGAAATTTATGGTGACTTATCATAAATTACCCAAAATTCAATTTGAATTTTTATCAATTTCCCGGAATTTTCGATAATTTGGGGTAATTTTTCAGTTAATTTATGGTAACTTACCATAAATTACCCAAAATTCAATTTAAAATTGTCTATAAATTTCCGGAAATTCATGAAAATTTTCGGTACTTAATGGTTATTTTACAGATAAATTATGGTAACTTAGCAAAATTCAATGAAAAAATGTCCGGAAATTCATGAAAATTTTCGGTAATTTATGGTAATTTCACAGATAATTTATGGTAACTTGCCATAAATTACCTAAAATTCAATTTGAAACTTTTTGGTAATTTATGGTAATCTCATAGCTAATTTACCGTAACTTACCATATATTCTTCTTTATTTGTTTATACTCTCTCCCTTTTACGGGTTTAAGAGTCTTTACATATCCATTACATACATATTTTCTTATCTACAATCCTTAACCATATATTATCCAAAATTTAATAAAAAATTTCCCTAAATTTTCGGAAAATTTCGGCATCGAAAAGGATTGAAATCATTCATGTGTCATAAAAAATATTATAGTCATTCAGGTTTAAAAAACACTCTAAATTCAAATATTTTTTCTAAATGTGAATTAGATCAATTTGACTGAAAATTAGTAAAATTCAACCAATTTGTAAACAAGATGATGGCTGACTTCTGATTTCGCTAATTAGTTCAGATTAACTGATTGGCAGTCTAATTTAATTAATTTTTTAGTTAAAAAACATAACATAGATTTTTTTGACTCAATCAATTAGTGAAATTCGCTGAACATTTAGTTAAATAATAACTCCAGCATTTGACTTTAGTAATTTTTTGACTGATTATTAGTTTTCACTGATTGAGAGTCTAAATTATTAACTATTAGTGTAAAATTATTAGTAAAGAGTAAATTAGTGGTATGCTCTCTAAACCTCAATTAGTTTGACCAATTAAAAAGCAAAAAGTCAGTCACTGATTCAGTTAGTTATTTTTCAACCAATTGTTAGTCAAATTCCACTAATTGAATTAGGTAAACATTTCATGTTTTGTTATTCGATTAAAAAATTAGTTAAATTATTTTCACTAAGGTCTTGGTACATTTTTCTAGTGACAATCAGATCAATTTAGCCAATTGTATAATATTCAAATAATAGAAAAAATGTAGTTCTTGTAGTTTTTCTTGTAGTTCATCGTACTTTTCAGAGAGTATATTTCTCATACATTATAGTTAAATACAGTTTTTGTATTTAATAAACGACAAACTATTTATCTCTAAAATTCTTCATAATTGAGAATTTAATTTTTCGCAATCCAAAGCATAAAGAAGATTGAAAAACGGAGAGAACCTAATTCAATTAGAGCCTGATTCTCAGAGATTTATGGGGATTAAATGCCCATCGTTTAGGGGTTGAACTGTAATGCTTAATACAATGAGCGATGAAAGGCATAATAAATAATCATTTGTACGTGAGAATGACGAAATCGATCAGGGAGAGCATATAATGCACAAGAGTCATTAACCCTCGCAATACCAAAAGTGGAGTAAGGGCTTCCGTATGGGCACCTATATCGTTAATAAATTACCGAAGCATTGTATTTTAACCCTTGCAGTGCCGAAGGGGAAATTTCCTGCCCACAATCGCATAACGAATCAACCTGGGCTAAGCTGGACACACCATGGGGTTATAGTGAATTTTTACTTTCAATTTTAAACTAAAAATATTTCATGAAAAAAGCAATTGGTTTGAATAATTTTTAAAAAGTTAGTTGAATGTCTCTAAATAATTAAATTGTCATAAATTATTTTGAAATGACCTAGAAATGTATAAGAAAATATAAATATAAGGCAATGGTATAAAAGTATTAACTATTCAAGTGTTTATAGCCTTAAGAAAAAAAAACTCCCATGGGAATATATTTTTTTTTTAACGAGCAGAAAATTTGCCACTAAAAAACCCACCTTACTCGTCTGCAGCACCTTATGTTTTCCCCATCAACCGTAAACGGTTGCGCGCAAGCTGTTTTTAACCAGACTCCATTGTTTCAAGGCACTTCATTGTGTCCTGGGTCGTTTTTCTTTTTTAATTCGACACGTCTGCTCTGGCAGGTCGGAACACAGCCCAGCATCCCTGAATGAATCGGAAGCTGTGCTTGAAAGTAGAAATGGAAATGGAATGGAATGGAAACTGTAGCGCTGTATAGCGTCTGATGCAAATACACGTGGCAGTGCGACGAATTGACCTTTTTTACTTATGCAACAAATCACAAAGTCAATTGGACGCGCTTTTCTGTGAAAATTAAGTTTAAATTATTGACGTCCGTAAAGTATGCATTTCCCAGCTGTCATTCAAGAAGGGATTATTAATCTCTTCGATTTTTGGCGCGTGGGACATCAGCATGTTTAGGCCATTAATCATATAAGGAAAATATGCAGAGTTTATTGGCATGTGGCAAGCTTGGCTAATTGATAAGGGCCAGCACGTGGACGCGCGTGTCAATGGGTTTAAAATATTAGGTATGGATTATAAGTTCCCGAGAAATTTTTGTGGGAGATGGTTCAAATTAGATGGATGGGTTTTAGAAAGTTTATGGTATTTGTTTGGACATTTCTAGTTTCACGGATCAAATCCTATTTCGAGTGACATATTATTCTATAAAAGGATTTTTACAAACAGAAAAGTTTAGAAACAGAAAACCACTGCTAAATTAAGGTGTACATCTGTCTCTGGGCTCTTTTGAGTTCACCATGAATTCTTTGAATTTATTTGAATTTGTTGAATTCCTTTGAAATCTTTTAAACCCTTTAAATTCTGTTGAAGTCTTCGAATTCTTATGAATTCTTTGTATCCTCTAGAATTTCTTTTATATTCTTAAATTCAAGTGTATATTCGTTCCTTAATTCTTTTCAATTTGCCTTAGTTCTTCTGAATCCATTTGAATTCTTTTGATTTCTTTTAAATTCCCTTGAATTGTTTCGAATTATCAATATATTGCATTCATCTTGAATTTCTTTGAATTCTTTAAATTATTTAAATTTTGTTGAATCCTTTTGAATTCTTCTGAATTCCTTGAGTTATTTATGCTCTTCTTACTTACTCTTTGTATTCTTTTGAATTTACTTGACGTTTTTTGTTTTTTTCAAGCCTTTTAAAATCTTTTAAATTCACAGTGAATTTCTTTGAATTCTTTAGAATTCTTTGAATTTTTTTCTCATTCTTTCAAATTCTTTAAATTTATTGCGTGTTCTTGAGTTCAAGTGTACATCAAAATTGCAAGTGCTCAACCCTTAGCAGAAAATAAATGATAAATAATCGCAACTTTCGCTCTTTTAAAACAGCGAAATTAATTCTACGTACCTAATTTCCCATTCGATTGTCAATTATTTTAAATTCGCCTCAGTTCTTCTGAATCCACCTTGAATTTCTTAAAATTATTTAAATCCTGTTGAATTCTTTGGAATTTTTTTAATTCTTTTGAATTTCCTTGAAGTCTTCTGATTTTTTTAAAAAGTCTTTTGATATCTATAAAGTTCACAGTGAAATCTTTGAATTATTTTGAGTTCTTTGAAATGTTTTAAATTCTTGCTAATTCTTTGAATTTGTTTGTATTCTTGAATGTAAGTGTACTTGAAAATTGCAAGTGGGCAACCCCTCGCAGAAAATAAATTATAAGTGATCGAATCTTTCGTTCTTTTTAAACAGTGACATTAATTCTATGGACCTAATTTCACATTCCTTTCTCAATTCTTTCTAATTCGCTCCAGTTATTCTGAATTCACTTGAATCCTTTTGATTTCTTTTAAATTCCCTTGAATTGTTGCTAATTATATTAAACTCACCTTGAATTTCTTTGACTTCTTTAAATTACTTGAACTCTATTGAATTCTGTTGAACTTTTTAAATTCTATTGAATTCCTCGAATGCTTTCGAATTACTTGAATTACTTGTACTCTTTTTACTCGTTGTATTTTTTTTTATTCTCCGCTTCATATCTGTTTCTGAATTCTTTTGATTTTCCATTATTTCTCCTGAATTCTTTGACTTCGTTGCGTATTTTTGTATTCAACTGTACATCAAAATTGCAAGTGGTCAACCCCTCGCAGAAAAAGAAGATAAATAATCGAAACTTTCGTTCTATTTGAACAGCAAAATTAATTCTATGTTCCTAATTTCAAATTCTTAGATTGTAAATCCTTCTGTCAGATCTTTTGAAAATCGAGAATAGAAGCTAAAATCTATCCTTTTTTATTAAGAACAATTTTAGATTCATGTAATATAAAATTGTGTATCGACATATTTTGCAAAAATCGACAATAGCTTTTCAATGATTGTATGCTAAAACCTCTCTTCAAAATTTTGTTTATCTACCATAGTCTGAAGCAAGGAATCAATTCTTTTTGATTCTGAAGAATATGTTTATTCATATTCGAAATAGTAAATTTCAGTGTTTTTTTTTCAACTAATAAATTTGAGAATGCTTCCAACAAAATGAACTAATTAAAAAAAGTAATTTTGAAAAAGCTGTGTGTATTTAGTAAGCCTTTTATTTCAATATTCGCTGACAATAAATTTTGTGAGAACCCCCATCATCCTACTTTATGGTGGGTTTGTTGCACTATTCAAACGATAATCAGGAACGCCATAGAAAACTATTTGGTTTTAGCTTCGCAATAAATATCGAAGTGGCGCAATGTACCCAGTTCTGGTCTCGTATATACCTATAAATCTTTGTAGGGGAGTTTTTACAAGGGTTCAAGGGAGGATTGTACAATCGATGCCAGCATCAAAAAGTCCACGTGCCATTTTTCAGAAATACTGGAGCATTAGAAGCTCGTTTCAAGGACAGGAAAACATTCTCGATAAAATTTGTATGCATGAACAGTAGGGGCGGTTTGTGTATGTAGCTAGGAAGGAAGCAAGTTTTTTAATTTCATTCCCCGAATTGTCCCTCTTTAGAAAAAAATTATTTTATATTTTCTGAAAATAAAGGAATTTCTGAAAGGGGATCTATGTGCAAACAGATTTATAATCCAACAAATCTTTTTTTTTATTTCGCTTATTCTTTATAGTTTATATTTTTTGTTTTGAATGATTTATTTATCATAAGCGATTATATACAGATAATGTTGGAAATTTTTTCTAAGGGGGGTAATATACACTCTATATGGCAAGAAATTATACGATGATAAAGTAGTGATATGAGGCTGGATGCAATAACGTATTGTATAATTTATATTTTTTATATTGTCGTTTTTTCTAACTCTTATTTTTCCGGATCTCCATTTGCCATGAGATTCATTTTTATGAATTCAATACGAAATACAATGTTATTTAAATTTTGATTGCTTTAAATTACAAATTGATTATTTTTTCAGGCTTTGAATTCGAAAATGATCAACTACAATGTTTTATAATTTCGAATGATTTCAATTTCAGATTGTAAAGTTTTGATCGTTTGCACTCCAATAGTTCTATTTTAAAGGTTTCGAATTACTAATTGTTGAGTTTTGAACACTTCAAAAATAAAGGTAATAAAGTATGGATGTTTATAATTTGTTCAATTGAGATCGAGTAAAAATTAATTGGAAAACTTAAAATATTAAAATTTAAGATTATCAAAATTTTCGTGATTAAGATTATTGAATATTGATCTATTCAGATTTGAAATTACTACATTTCGAGATCTCGCTTTGAATTCTTCCAAATACTCATGATCTTAAGCAATTTTTTAATTGGAATTTCTTTGATTCTGCACTCAAAAAAAATTCGAGTTTAAATAACCAGAATTACGTGCTAAATATAATGAACTTCTTTTATTTACCCATATTTAAAACTGAGCACGCATTTAACTTATTAATGTAATAGTAAAGTATTAATATAAACATTTAAGATATCAGAAATAAAAAAGATGTTGATGTAGAGGATCATAAAAGAATTACGTAAGAATTTCTGGGGAAGGGGGAATGTACGAAACATTTTATTTGTTAGATTGTCACAAAAAGACAGTTGTCTTCTATAGTAATTGTCATTTATCAACTTTAAAATCACTATCCTTTAATCTCTAAATTTTCGAACAATCCCCTTTTCTCGAGAGTGAAAAATGTTTTGAAAGGTCTTTTTCTTACTTGGAAGAAGCTGCAATTCATGCCATAGGTAAATTTATACACCATCTCAAGGGATTTCTGCGAGTCTCATATTTTAAAAGAAGGGCCATCCTGATTACGCCACTGTAAGGGCTCACAATTTTTGCAAGGGGAGAATAAGCCGATGGAAAGAAGAACTTAGAACCGGAGACAGTTTAACGCGTTATTTGGATCACACCTGTCCCGACATTGCATTAGTATTTGTGTTCCCATACCTGCCCGGGGAATTCTAAGCATACCCCCATGTATGTGTTACATGCACATATATTTTCTCTCATATCAACCGCCGGGCCCCGATTGGTCTGAATTCGCGGTTACCTGTGTGTATGCGCGTTCACAAGATGAACCCGAAAATAAGGGACAAACAATGTAGAAACGGGTCCTGCCGGGCAACGTCTGGGCATTTAAAGGGACCCCCAAATTTTTGAGCTCGCTGGACCTCGAGACACTACGGGGCACCGGGGATTCCCATTCGCTCGACAGGAAGCTTTCTTGAAGGCACACAGGTTCTCTTTCTCTACGCCGACTTCTCTTTTTCACTTTTTTTTCTTTCCTTCTTCTTTGTATTGTATATGTAGGTATGTAATACTCTAATTCTTTTACGACAGATGTACTCCGGAGTCGCGTGCGCGTATACTTCTTATTCATACAAGGAGTCCGTCTCCTTTCTGTCCACCCTTCTCCTTCTTCATTCTTTTTTTCTCAGTCAAGCGGAAATCGATATCCTTATTTATTTGAGTGGATAGAGGCTTTATTTTCGTATTAGGTTCAGTTTAATCGACTTATTTCTCATTAAAAAGATTTACATTGAAAGGCATCCATTTTTTAATTTTTTGCTTCTCTCATTGTCAGCTTCAAGTGATCCTTTAACAAAATCCTTATGTTATAGGGATTGTGTAGAAAAAAAATATTTTAAAATTATTATAAGTATAATTTATTATAATTTCGATCAGAGGCCGATCAAAAAATACGTAACGCCTTTAGGGGGTCGGGGTGTCAGGAAAAGTACTACGCTGCATCACGTATGGGGGGGGGGGTGCAAAGGTACATAACGCTGTCAAGCTATATTTTTTTTATATAAAATTGCATAAAATATGTTATTCTTGATAATATATAAAGTAAACTTTTTTCGTCGAATTGACATGCAAGATGACAAAGTTCTGCTTCCAATGACCCCAAAATGAAGTGCTTCTTTCATAATCATTAAAAATATATTGTGAAAACTGTCAAAATGGTTAATTTTTACATAGAATGTTCGTAATATCTCAAGAAAATTTCATGAATTTTTCCTGGCTGCAGCTAAAGTCTGAGCTTAGAATACAAATGTTAAAATTCAAAAAATGTTTATACCTACTTCCGGCAGTCATAACTTAACATATGTTTAACATTTTGACTATTTTTGCAATATATATATTTTTTTTTGATGAATTGACACAAATACTTTATTTTGGAGTCTCTAAACGCAAAACTAACAAACTACAAGTGGTCTGATATTTTCATTTATTTGATTTTTAACATGAGTTGTCTTTTATGCAATTACAGACCCCGGACTCATTTGAGAAATTCAGAATAGTGTCAATAGTAGCATAAATTTTGACAAATAGTAGGGAAATAGTGTCATGCCATTTTTGAAATATTATCTTGAGGAGCTAACTATTTTTGTAATCTCGTATACAATATAAATCGCCCATGAAATCACGAGAAATCCTTTCTAATCTTAAAATACCCTAAAACTTTAAAATCAGTCAAAATCCTGTAAAAACCTTGAAATCTGTTGAAATCCTTTAAAAATTCCTGGAAAACTCGTCAATCTTTTTAAGCCCCTTGAAATTTTCAAAGTCAGTTGAAATCTGTAAATATCCCTTCAAATACTATCAATTCTTTTCAAATCCTATGAAGCCCTTAAAATCTCTGCAATTCCTGAAATCTGTAGAAATACCTAGAAGTCCCTTGAAATTTTATTTCATTTCATTTGATCCCTAAAGTTCTCTAGAAATCCGTTGGAATCCCTTGAAGTCTTTTAAATATTATTGATATCCTGGATACCTTTTCAACATTTGTTGAAATTTTCTGAAATCCTACGAAATTCTTTGGAAACCCTTTAAAAATTTTAAAACTCGTTAAATTCCTTGAGATTGATGAAATCCCTTAAATTTTATGAAATCTCTAGTAATCCAACAAAAATCGAATAAAATTCTATAAAACATCTTAGAATCCATAATATCTTTAAAAATTCCTTAAAAAATGATGCAATCTTCGAAATCCTCTGTAATTTCGTAAAATCTCACAAAATCAGATAAAGTCCTTTAAAATCCTTTGAAATCTTTTTTACATCCTTGAAATCTTTCGAAATTTCGATTTTCGAGATAATAAATATATATGTTATTTTAGCAAATTAGCGAAGTTCGAAAATATGCTTAAAGGCAAAGTGAAAAAAGAGTTGCATTAGCGAGCAATTTAAGAAAATAGTAGCTTTAGTTTCATTTTTTTCAAGATAGTAGTAAAATAGTTGAATCATTAAAAAAGTGACAAGAAGTGTCAAAATTGTCGTGAGTCCGAGGCCTGTAATCATTTAGCTTTTATGAAAAAGTTACGTAATATCTGGAGGGGGGGAGCAACGAAAAACTACGTTACTTTCCATGGGGGTGGTCATAAATGTCCAAAAAAGCGTTAAGTTTTTGTTGAACGGCCTCTTACTCTAAGAAGTAAGAAGAAAATTAATAAATATTTGAAGCCCATATTATAAATTATCATTATTCGGTCCAATGTTATTTTGTGTCTACGTTATCATTAAAAACAAAATTTTTTGATTTAAAAAATATGATTTATATACTCATGAACTTGGTTGTGTCATTCCCAAAGTTTTTGAAGTGTTTTGGTCAAAATTTGGATTTGGTCGTCGCGCTTCGCGCTCGGTGATATACATTCTTCATGTACAAATTACTAATTTATTTTTGATTTCAAATGAAAAAGGATATTCATTTACTTAAGTCTCTATCGGCCTTAAGGAATACATTCTCATCATAATATTCACGCTCGATTTTCTGCGCTGACCGTATAATATATACAAGTAAATAGTTAAAAAGGTGATTAAAAATTATCTTGATGATTTACGATTAGTCCTATAAAGAAATGTTTAACGGCAATTTTATTTGATTTTTTAAAAGCACAAACTCTACTCTCTTACACTTTTTTTCATATCGTGCGTCGTTTGGCTTAAAATTTTAATTTTTGTTCCTTTTTTTGAATTTCGTAAATGCTATAACTCTCATAATTTTCTTTCAATAGAAAAAAGTCATTGAGATAAATTGTTCGACTTCTTGAGTACTACGAATAGCCGTACATATTATTTTTTAATCTTGAAAAAAATGGTCTCAAAAATTTTGAAAATGCTCTTACTTTTTGAATTTTGATTCAAATTGGCTGGTTCACGAACTCGTCCTTATTCTTTAGGTTTTAAAAACAGTGTGCCAAAGGGCAATCCAATCGAACAAATCCTTCGAAAGCTATCGTGTTCACAGGCGACGACAACGACAGACACTGAAGTAAAATCCATTTTTTCTCAATCAGTGAGTCCGAAAACGTCGAGATTTGATGAAATCCGCAAAAGTCAATCCTCACATAAAACCAATTCCTTCTTATTGAGATGAGAATGTAAAAAACATGAAACTCCGTTAAGAAATAGAGCCTGTAGAGGATTATGAATAGTAAATTGTAGGTTTTGACCACTGTGCGTTCACGTACTTTGAGTAAGATCACCTTTTCTAGCTGTTGTGCTTGAGCATTTCGATTCCAACTCACTTTCCAGGAGTGCCGGAATCATAATCTTACTTCTGGCATTATGAGTTGACACTTGACAGACTGATTGTGAGTAGTGGATAGTGACTGGATAATCCCGAAGCAATGAGTTATCATAAATTACCGATAAATTACAGGAAATTTCCGAAAGTTTTTGAATGTTTTGAATAAATTGAAGTTCCAGGAATTTTTCGGTAATTCATCAATTCACCAGAAACTTCCGGAATTTTCGATAATTTATGAATTTACCGGAAATTTCCAAAAATTCCGAAATTTCTCTTAAAACATTACCGGAAATTTTCTGAAATTTACGCTTTCGATGGAAAGTGTGGGTACATTTCCTTTGACTTTGTAAGCAGAATCATTTGAAAGATCAGAAAATTTCGTGACGAATCCACCTAAAGTCGGGGCCAAAAGTCAAGTTCCCTCACTTCTTTTGCTTGCAACTCGTTCCACAAAAGTCCCAGAATTTTTTAACAAAAAACATCTGAAAGCCCAAGGTCTTCCGAATTCAACGATATGGTCACTTTTATCCAAAACAATTTTCGTCAATAGTTCGAAGGTAAAACATCCCAAAAAACAGGGGTTTTCAGCCACCTTTTTCAAGCCTCGAATTTCACCTGTTCCCAAAGCGAGTTAGACATTAGGAAAAACCTGAAAAAACTGTCGGATATTCTTTCAACATTCTTGAATGCGCTATATTTGTCAGAGCTCTGAAATATTTGATAATTTACTTTTTACAGAGATTTATTTGCTAGGACTTTATCTTGAGAACAGATAAAGAGAGGAATCCATTTAATAAGCTCTTCCAAAAAAAGGGAAGTTGATAATAATTAAACGAATAACAATTAAGAAAATTGAATTCCATGACTGAATTTCAAATGATCTCCAAAATTGTTTAAGCTTCGTCCCAACTTTCAAGTGCTTACAGGACTGTAGATAGATAATTGAACTTTGAAGGCTTCTATAGTTCAATATTTTTGTATAAACAATTTTTTATTTGCACCATTGTTTCAGTGGTACTTTAGAGATTTAGCATACTAAATTTAAAACACATAACTTTTTTTGCAAAGTTATTCGTATTTGAAAACCCGTAATTAATTATTCATGCCTTGTTGCTTAAATTTAAACAATTTTACCATAATTTCACAGGAACTTTGTGTCTCGGAGCGGCAACTATACATTTGTGCAAAAATGTTGTCTCTAACATGTATTTCATTCAAGAAAAATGACTATTTATTATCACACCGCAGAATTTCCTCCAATAAAATTCCATTTTGCTAGGAAATTATTAACTTTAGGAAAATAGTGTTTATTTTAGAAAATGTGTATTTTAGCTGTTATTTTCAGAACTGAAAAAAATATTCCTCCTTTGGATGATATTTTTTAAGATTTTGCAGACAGAATTTTTTTCCAACTTTTTTGCCTATTAGTTGCTTTTGCGCAATAAATATTCGTCGGAGAGCAAAAATGTAAGGACAATTTTTATTCGTCCTGGACTAATCTAATAAAATATAAAAAATAAAATTGAAAGACATTTAATGGAAAAGCATTAATCGGAAGTAATTGAAAAATTGATTAATTGCGAATATATCGAAAACGCACAATTTGCCAAAGACGTACCACACAGATTTGAAATCAGGAGATCATTCTGCATAAGAATCATTAAAAATATTGCGGCGACACCTCCGACCCGACTATGCTTAAATTAATTTAAATTATACTTTAATTAATTTCCTACTTTATTTTAATTAGACATTTTTGATCCCTGCAATATTACGAGGGTCATTCAATAAATACTTAGCCTACAAAAAGAAAACGAAAATTTTGGAAAAGTGGCAATTTATTTTTCCACATAATCTCCTTTTAACTCAATGCACTTGGCCCAGCGATGCTCCAACTTTTTCAACCCGTCCAAAAAATACGTTTTCTCAAGGTCTGCAAAATAGGCCTCCGCGGCGGCGATGACCTCCTCATTCGACCCGAATCTATTCCCGGCGCGTGACTTTTTCAGGTTTGGAAACAAAAAAAAAAGAATTCGAATTATTTATGGACAAAGATAATCTTTTAGTTGAATCAATGAATGTTCATAAATCATTTTTTATTTTATAAGTAAGTTTTATAAACAATGATTCGTATCAGGTATTTATGATGGGATGAATGAAGGTTTTCCCCGGAATCGATCACGGATTACCTGGAAATGAAAGCTTAGTATCGTATTTGGCTATCCAATAAAAATGAATAATTGTTTAAGCAATCATAATTAATAAATGTACTATTTGGCTATTTTTGGACGCCCAAACTTAGTTCCCTCAACGCAATTAACTGTAAATACATAACTTCTGAATTTTCAAAGACGATTTGATAACGATAGATACTTTTTATTGAAACAACAATTGTTTAAGCACACTTTTATCATGTTATGTATTTATAAATAAAATTCTAGTCTTTTCAAGGACTTACAGGCACTAGATTAGCAATGACTTCTTGCTTCGAGTTTCGAACATTTGATAATTGTTTAAATACACTTAATTAACAAATGCATCATTTTGGTATTTTTCAGCATTTAAACTTTGTTTTTTTATTGTAATCAAGTATTAATAATACATTTTAAAGCTTTTCTAAAATAATTCGATAGCAATTCACTATCCTTATTGTTTTTAATTTTCTTTAACAAATCATCAATTGTTATCAACTGATAGCAAGGAATTATTACCAAGGTATTTCAAGTATATTCCACAAGAAAAACGAAATTCTTGGTTTACAAATACATTAGTCGAGAATAATTTGTTTATAACATTCTTAATAACAATAATAATAGTGGCTCTTTATCGAAGTATCTAAGAAAAGTTTAGGAGTTTTTTATAAACAGTTGATTGCGCTAAACGAACTATAAGTTTAAATGCTGAAAAATAGCAAAATAATGTATTTGTTAATTAAGTTTGCTCAAACAATCATTAAGTGTTAGCGATTCATAGCAAGAAGTCATTGCTAAATAATTGGCTCTTAAATCTGTGAAAGAAGTGAAATTTTATTTATGAATACATGACCTGATAACAATTTATTTAAACAATTGTTGTTCTCAATGAAAATTATTTATTGTCATCGAAATGTCCTTAACAATATAAGACTTAGTTATTTACAGTTGGTTGTTCCGAATGAACCAAGTTTGTCCGTCTGAAAATAGCCAAAGAGTGAATTTTTCAATTATTATTGTTTGAATATATTCAAACTGAATATCGTTAAGTCTCATTTTCAGATAATATGTGATGGATTTCGTAGAAAAAACATCATTCATTTTATCATAAATATCAGATATGGATAATTGTTTATAAATCTTGCTTACAAAATAAGAAATTACTTATGAGCTTCTATTAGTTCAACCGAAAACTCTTTCTGTCCATAAATGGTTAAGATTTAGTGCAAATCATGTGACGAACCGCTGCCAAACCCCACGAAACCTTTTGCATTGACTTATTTGTTTATAACAAATTCAAAAATTTTTTAACCTTTGCGTTTCTATTGAGCATCTTATTTCGATATTTGCTCCATGTTTTCGAGGTATTTCTGAATGAATCCAAGTATTTGTCAAAAATCGGGACACTTCAGAAGTCAGATTTTTTTCACATTTTTGTTCTTAAACAAGAAATTTTTTTTTTCGAAAATCCGCTATGACAGTTCGATGCAGAATTCCATTAGGTTTCATTAAGAGAAAAAACGTTCCATTCGGATAACAATTGTCTTCTGCAAATCAATTTGGCTACGGAAGTTTTTTTTTGCCTCTCTGTGAGGCGGATCAAAAGAACAATGGGATAAAGTTGCAAAGAGGGCTTATCTTTGTTCAATATACATATATCTTAACGCGCTGATTACAAAAATGACCATGAAATTACCCGCAAATATCGTTTCAAGGTCAAAACTCGATAAAACTATGAAAATTACATGCTTTTTTAATTCAGTTTGATAAATACTACAAATTTACATAAAGGCTTGAAATAAAAGTCGTAGATCTTTCGAGAACAGACTACTCATGTTCAGTAAATTTTTACTCTATGACTGACAGTTTTCCAGAAAATGGACAACGGCAATGGGTAGCAGTGTGACCTAGACTATTTCTGTGACCAGTCACCGAAGTGCTACAGGTCTCATTTTAAGCAATTCTACACTTTG
Organism: Melikaiella ostensackeni; assembly: GCA_032362435.1. Lineage (NCBI taxonomy): Eukaryota > Metazoa > Arthropoda > Insecta > Hymenoptera > Cynipidae > Melikaiella > Melikaiella ostensackeni. Next base: position 8,041,058 of record JAUMHM010000086.1, read on the forward strand.
CACCAAGATTTCAATTCTTTGCACGAAAAATAATGGGTTTTGAGGAGGAATATATCATATAGAACGTGTATTTTCAAAAAAGCTATAACTTTTATTCAAAGCTTTGTCGTAAATTTTTATTATTTATTGAAATAATCGGGAAAAATCTGAAATTTGTATAGTTTTATCAATGTTTGAGATTGAAAGCGACATTTACAGATATTTTCAATATTATATTCGCAATCAGCCCATCAAAATACATGCGTATAGGGAATTTAAAATCAATCAGACGTAAGCGCCAAAAAAGATGTGTTTCTAAACAAAGTTTTGGAAATCGAATACAGAACTACAAGACTGTAGAAAAGTAGTGCATGAAGATCCTACAAAGTATTCAATCAATTTAGAATTAATGAATAAATGCCATTGTTCTGCGCGTTAGCAAGATATGTTTGAAAAAATTCTTATTTTCGTAATTTTAGCATTTTCATGAAAGCCAATTTTTTTACGTATCTGAAGATCATAACTGTCTATCTATAAAATTGTATCACATTTTTTTTGTTGATCAATGGGAGATAACGCATATGTAAATAGACGCCTGTTTTTCTACAACCAATTTAAAGCCCCATACCAGCTTAACACAGAATTATTAATTTTTTGTATCTCCCATGGTCAAATATTATTAAATTTCAAATAACTGTTTTTTAAAAATATCCAATTAAAAATTGTTCATATTTCAGAAACTTACATTAACAATTTAAAAAAGAAATTGAAGCATTTTCGTACATTATTTCAGCTAATTTTGAATGATTCTGAAGTCAAATGAAAACTAAAACCTTGGGAGAGATAACGTCGGATAAACAAAAATAGATTTCTGCCCAAGGATTGTTCTTTCTATGTCGCAGTATATACATATGATATTAAAGAAATTATGTTGTATTATAAAGTGCACCAACAAATGCTCACAGTTTGAACGAATATTGCAGAAAAACATTTTTCTGTTGATCGAACGTTATCTTTGCCGAGAAGCAAGTTAACCAGTTTTTGAAGCAATTCAGAGTTTAAAAACTTGTTGAAAAACTACGTCCAGCAAGACATGTTCTATTTCGTGAATACATAGAACATTCTTTGTTGAACAGCAGGGTAGCCCCAAAAAATGTTGATGATTTTTTGTGTGTAAGAATGACGAATAATTTACATAAAAGCAGTAAGTATGATAATAAAACGATGGTAGGCATCATTGAAAATAATTTACCATAATTCTATGCTAAACGCTACCCTTAAAAGTAAAATCCATTATCTATAGAGAGCTGGAAATTTATAATGTGTTTCTTTTTTTCATATGCCTTAGATATTTTTGGCTTTGAATGAATACATATAAACTTCAGGAAGTTAAAATGGGGACGGTTGATAGAAAAATACACTAACACTTTAAAAAACTACACTTTGGAACGTTATTTTGCTTCTTTCAGAGTTCTTCGCATAATTTATTATGAGAAAAGTTTTAGGATGATATCCGAATTATTTTCTGAAAATCTCGAAGTTTTTTGAATAATTTAAAGACAAGTTGAGTTCTGGTTTTGTTTCTTAAAACACTGTTAGTAAGAAAATGGTAAGATACTCCCCTAGCATCTGTAATCTCCGCCCCTTAGCCTTTTTTCACTTTTGGTACTACTACCCCTCCTTTTGTATAACTTTGGCCGACCCTCTCTTCTCCTTACTTCCCCATATTTCCAGATTTCATTTGGAATTTCATCTAAACCAGGAGCCTACCCATCTTTCATTATTTCTAATACTTTGAATATTTTTTCCTTTATTTTGTCCTCTTCCTCGTGTCTTTCCCTTCCCTCTTTTCCTACCTCCCTAAATTTATTCTCTACCCCTCCTAGCAAATCCATCAAATATTTTTTCCATTGTACCATCTCAATATCCTGGTTCACTCTCTTCCTGCTTTTTCTCTCTCTATTGTCTACTTTCCAAACCTCTCCTTCGGTCCTAGCCTTCTCTGCCACTCCTTTAGAGCTTTTGTTTCCCTCCTCTTTTCTATTACACATTTCAGTATACTGCTTCTTTTTCATCTCCTATATTTTTCGCACACCTCCTTCACTGACTCCTTTTTCGCCTGTGCCCTCTAATGCTATTTCATTTTTCCTGTCAGTATTTTCATCTCCTCGTTTACGTTTCCTCCTTCCATTTTTGTATTTTTCACCTTTTCCTTGAATTATTCTTTTTTTTCCATTGAACAAACTCCTCTTTCTGTTATTCTTACATTGAGTTCCTTTTTATCCTAATTTTGATTACTTTTTCACCCTCTAATGATTGTGCTATAGGGAAGTGATTCAAATCTATATAATCTCCTATCTCTAGTTTCTTGACCTTTTCTCTTACAGAATCACATCTGAAAATTGAAAGAAAAGCATGAAAATATGTGTTTTTTTTATACATAGAAGTGAAATTAACACAATTTTTATTTTAAAAATGATTTTCAATTCTAAAATGTGTTATATATTTGTTTAAAAACCTACATATCGTACGAGTTGCGTCTGAAAATGAACATTATAGAAGCTCCTATCCTTTACTATATATAGGATTGTTTTTGCTTTCTAAGGATAGTACTCTAGTTTGTATTAGTTTGTATTAGGTGATGGTGCTTTTAAGTAAGTACCAGGCTCTTTTTTTAACATTCTTGTGAAAAGTTACTCTCGTTAAGCAAAAAGACGGTTTCTTACTATTTTTTCATCAAGAATGGCTTGAACGCTCGAAACCGGATGTCAAACGGTCTTTAAAAGATTAAAGAAACAATAAAATATGCATATAATATCTATGAAGTCATCCTAGAACTCTTCTTATGAGATTTTATGTGAAGAACTGTGAAAGAAGCAACATATTGTTCTGAGGGGTTGTTTTTAAAAGTTTAAGAAAAGTTTTCTATCACTGAAAAACATGGTAATTGTTAGAAGGTCATTTTTAATCATTCAAGGCCGAAAATATCAAATATCACTTTTCAGGTTAGTATGCTGAATAGAATTAGGGTAAAATTATTTTCAGTATTGCCTACCATTATCTTATTGTCATATTCCTTCCTTTCACCTAACATGTCATTTTAACATATAGAAAAAAAATTAACACTTTTTAATCTTCAAAGACTTTGGACCACGGGTTTAACATTTTTTTAATATTTAAAAAACTATAGAATTATTGTTACACCAACTGAAAGAAAATAAGGGGGTGAGACAAAAACAAAAAAAATATATTAGTTGGAGCCACCTTAATACACAGGGGTCGTTAAAAAAATACGTAGTACCTTTAAGGGTGGAGGGGGTTAGGAAAATAAGAGTCAGCGTTATGCGGGTGGGGAGGGGGGTGTATACAGGTTTTCTACGTAAGGCTGTTAAGTTTTATTTTTTTCATTCAAAGTGGCATAAAATGTGCCATTTTTCTAAATATATGAAGTAAATTTTTTACATAAAAATGACATGAAAAGTGACAAGGCTCTGCTCCCGACGACCCCAAAATGAAGTGCTTTCATAAAATCATTAAAGCGTTATTGCAAAAACAGTCGAAGTGATTCATTTTTGCTCAGAATGTCCGTAATATCTCAATAAAATTTTATTACTTTTTTCCTGGCTGCAGTCAAAGTCTGAGCTTAGAATATAAAAGTAGTGAAAATGATAAATGTTTATACAATATATTTACATAGAAATTACACAAACACTTAATTTTGTGGTCTCAAGGCGCAAAACTAATAAGCTGCAAGTGACCTCATACTTTTTGACGGTTATGTGTTTATAAAAGAAATTATACATATCATTTTTTAAAATCAAAAATTTATCTGACATTCAAAAACAGTTGTCTCTTATGCAATTACAGACCTTGGACTCATGTAAGAAATGGAAAATAGTGTCAATAGTAGCATACATTTCGAAAAACAGTATCAAAAAAGTGTCATGCAATTTTATGAATATTATCTCGAGGGGTAATCAGTTAAAATCTACTGAAATCTATTGGGAACCCCCGAATTCATTTGAAATTCCGTGAAATCTATAGAAATTCCATTTAATTTTATGGAATCTTTCAATTTTTCTTGAAATCCTATGATTACCTGAAATATTGTAACATTCCTTAAAATCTTCAGAATCTTTTAAGTCTTCTGAAATTTTTTGAAATGATTTGAAATTCCTTAAAAAATTTTCAATCTCTTGACATTTTATTTAATTATGAGAAAATCTTTGAATTCTGATTAAACTTCTCAGGAAATTTTAATTTTTTTTCATTATACCATTAAGCCAAATCCCTTTTGGGAAAAGCGTAACTCGTTCGATTCTGGTCTCGTTTCACTACTGGGGATGAAGGAATTTGTATGGTAAATTTGGGTCGAGGATGTTTAGGAGGAGAAGGAAAAGGTTTTAGATCAATCTCACAACGTCGCTCCGACACTAGTCGCTTGATCATTCTCTCTAGCAATCAACCCAGGTGAAGAGCTTCGCAAAGCCATCATAATAACGGGAATAATTATAACAATCCACTAA
>JAUMHM010000086.1:8059397-8080977 GCA_032362435.1 Melikaiella ostensackeni
GTATTTGGAAATCATTGAAATATTTTGAGAACCCTTGAAATCTTTTGAAATATCTTGAAATATTTTTATTCTTTTCATATCCCATGAAATCACATGAAATCCCTCAATTATATTTTTATGCCCCTTAAAAATACATGAAATCTTGGAAATCTGTTGAAATCCCTTGGAATCGCTTACCATTTTATGAAATCCCTTGAAATATTTTAAATTCTTGTAAAACCCCATGAAGTATTTTTAATTATTTTGAAATCCAGCGAATTGACATCAATCCCTTGAAACGTTTCAAGGTTTTTTGAAATATTTGGAAATTCCTTGAAATATTTTTAAAAAACCTACAAATTTCTTCAAGATCCTTTGAAGTCCCTTGTAATCTCTGGAATATGGAATCCAGGAAATCCATTGCAATCCTTTAAATTATTTTGATATGATACCCCATGGAAATTCTTGAAATATTTTTTAATTCTTTTAAAAATTTAACAAATTATTAAATTTTTAAAAATCCCGTGGGTTCGCATGAAATTTTCTGAATTTCCTTGTAATCCATTGAAATATTTTCAAATCTTGAAAAATTTTGAAATTATTTGAAATCTGGTGTACGCTTAAACTCAATAATGTAGTTGCAATTTATTTTTCATCCAAGTTCGGAATAACAGTTGTTAATAGAATTGAAAGAGAATATTGTGACAGTCATGACAACGTAATTCCCGCTTGTAAAAACCTTAGGACATCTGTGGATCAGTGATATGTATAATTAAGCTTTGGTATCTGATATGCACTCTTTTCGGTGAAAGCACAGTGTAGAAAAGATATATAGCCTTGTGACAAAAATTTATTTAACTTAATCAATATAAAAACAAGTCTTATCAGGAAGTCCAAAATATTTTAAAACATATAGTATTGAAAATGACTATTTTATGTTCTCTTTGTCATTATCCAATCCTATCATTATTTTTCTATCAAGCAATGACTAATAATTTTTAATGAATGAATAGGTTATAAAATTTTCGGATTCCTGAATATATGCGGCACAGAAAAAAAAACTTTTTGTAACAAGGTACCTGTTTTACTTAAGACTTAGATACAAAGTGATCATTGGAATATTTATGATAAAGACATCTTGTATTAATGAAAAACATTTATACTACTTAAATACTTATATATACACATTAAAAGCAGGCATTATCAATTCCTTCTGTGCGATCTATGACCCACTTGCAAAAAAATTGTTTTCTAGAAAATTAAATTCGAGTTCCGAACTAAGATTCTAATTAATTAAAAAAAAAATAAGACCAAAATATATCACCGTAGTTTCCCATAAAATTTCCCTGAAGAAGAGGTTTAAATGATCTCGTATCATTTTGGATCCTAGTAACATAAAAAAGACGGAGAAACAGTAAGGCAAAGATCTCGTCCCTTTTTTTTACCTTCTTTTTTCCTTTGTTACATTTTTGTCTCTAATGAGCCTCTCACACTGATTTTACTCGTTTACTTTACTTTACTCGTTTCAAAGTTTTTTTGTGCAATTTTCTGTTACACAAGATGACTTTGTTAGAGTTTATGATTTTAAAAGTTTCTCTTCCAAATTTGACAAACAGGGACATAAAGCCATAGACTAACAATAACAATAATAATAATAATAATAATAATAATGATGATGATGATGATGATGATGACGCACCGGGGTTTCCGAGACAAAGTTAAGTGTAATAATAATAATAATATTAATAGTATCCAATATAGTTATAATATCCAATCATCCTTACATTTTCGAGTCATAATGATAACATACAATCTACATTGTCAATATATTCATTCACCTGCGATATTGCAAGGCTGTTATTCTTCTACAGAAAAACACCTTGCGTTTTGTACCGACAATAGCTTTTCCCTCCACTAGTTACTGAAGTGACGACACATGTCATTATTTCAGTTTTATAGGTACATATACGAATTTTTTGTCACAAGCTGAATACTTTGCGGTCAGTGCCATTTAAGATCCATTTAAGCAATCCTTAGTAGGGGCAAGACTAAGTGTTAACTTGTAAAAACCAACTCAGGTGTTCTGGTTTCACCTGTTTTTGTGTTTCCCGTATGCCACGACAGGTGTATACCGTTGTCGTCGCTATAGCAGTTCAGTCTTCCTGTTTTTTCGTTTCACGTTGTAATTATCCTTTCTTGGCACAAAACATTGGTTGTAGGGCCATTGTTGCTCTTTATCGTTGTTTCACGTTTTCTTCTCGACAATCTTAGCAACCCCCTTTTTCTGGGAAATGTCGTTGACAATTCATAATTGCCTCGATCATTATAAACGTACTAATCTGGACTGCCTCTTACATTTGTCCCAATTTTACGTTCTAGGGGCGATACTCGTTCTGAGAAAGGACATTTTTTGAGTTCACACGCTATGATTTCTTCAGTATCCTTTTAATTATGGGCAAATGGTTTTCTATGACTTCAAGGTTTACCGACTGTTCCTTGTATTTCTTTCCCGTCTTCTTATTTTTAAACTTCAGAAGATATCTCCCTGAAATTTTGTGAAACGATAGAAAATCTATCAGGAAACCGCTAATTACTATCTGTTCCATTTTATCTGTTTGCTCAATTACCTAGTTAGTATTTTGTTTAAATAATGCATTTTTATCAATTTTTAACTTAGAATGTAAGTTAGGAAAAGGGATTTTGAACCCTAAATCTTTATTCGATAGGGCACTACAGTCCTGTTCCCACTTACATTCTGTGTTACAAATTAATAAAATATACAAGTTCAAATGAGCCAGATAGCCCCTAATAGATTTCCTGCGGAAGAAGACGGAAAGGAAATACTATACAGGGGTTGGTTGGTACTGATATTTTTATTTGAGTTTGATTCCAGCTGAAATTTTTCCTCTCTTTTTCGTACAATTGTTCCTATTTGTCCATTGCGGCAATTGGACTAATTTACTGAGTGATTAATGAAGGTAATTTTTTTCTTCGCTTGCAGAGATGCTGAAGTGGACAGTATCGAGATCCTTGTCTACTGCCAGTTCTACTCCCCATGGACCACCTACGCTTAACAAAACGTCCCGCAGACCCTTTCGTGACCTTTCGAATACCCCGCCGGCGTCTGGCTCAAAGTCCAGAACGCATCTTCCCAACGCTCCAAATTCATCTGTAGGACTAAAACCTACACCTGGCCGTCGGAGAAGATGTAGAAGCCATGGCAGCGACTTGAGGGGATACTTCCAGGTAAGCCTGAAAAATTTTGATTAATTCTGCATACGACGGATTAGCTCCGGAAACTATTTCTTTGTAACCTTTTCGGAAAGTAATCTAAAAGTACATATTATAATTTATAGTTATCAATAAGTTATGTCTCAATTATCGACAAAAATTACAAATTGGGATTACATATTTGACAAACATTCTAATTTTCAAGGGTTTTCCTAAGAGTGTTGACTAATGTTCTCAACATTTTTTCATTTATCGTTTCAGTGTTTCATTACAAGTAAAAAATTTGGTCTTATGGGATAAATGTTTTTAGTATTTGTTTACAAAGCATTTTAACCATTGCAAACGTTTAATTGAAACTTGAATTTATTTTTTAGAATGTTTCTATTTTAGAATGTCAATAGTTGGTAGATTTCACAATTTTCCAAATTTCCCAGATTTGAAGAAGATAAAATGAATAATCATTGTTTTATGAAAACAAAGTTTTAAAGCTCTAAATATAGATACAAATTTATAATTTCTTCAGATTCAATGGTTATCTTATAAAAGTTTATCCAAGCAATAAAAATGTACTTAAAGTTATGACTGTAGGTTAATATCATGAAATATTAATACATTAAAACCTCTGAAATCAAAGTAATCTTAAGGTTGAATGTTGCAGAGTTCAAAGTCTTAAAATTGAAAAACTCGAAATTCTAAATTATTCCAGGTTTTGAACATCAAAGTGTAACAGTTTTGTGCTCATTAATCTTAAATCAAAAATTAAAATCGAAATAATTTCGGTTTAAGAACCTTCATCTTTTGGTTAAAAAAAAACGTATTATTTATCACTTTCAGGGTTTCGCTTCTAGTTTTTAAGAGTTTGAAATTAACGACTTGAATTAGGAAGTTGTTTACTGGTTTCAATAATTTTTAAATCACAGAAAATATGTAAAGAAGAAAATAATGGTTTGGGAAAACCGCATTTTAAAAATAGGAACTAACTGTAATTTTTCTTTAATTGTAAAGATTTACGGGAAAAAATTATATTCTTCATATTATTATAAATTACAATGATGCTACTTTCCATTCGTATCAAAAAACAATGCAGAATGAATCTTTCTTTAATTGCTTAAGAATAATAAATGAATGAATTATATTGACTAGCTCCTTTCTGACACTTTCTAGGCCATGAAGTCGAGTATTAGATCTGCAAAATGCCAATCTCTTTTGCAGGATTTGCAGAAGTCTTCAGAGACGACTGAAAGTTTTTACCAGAGTACACCTCGAGTCGATGCAGATATTCCGCTCACCCTATTCCCCAGTGAAACTCTGAAGAATCAGACAGCCTCAACTTTGTCTACGGATCCACCGTCACCGCTGAGGACAAGTACAAACAAATTCTCGAGTATCAATGAACTGCCTCAGAACATCGTTAACGAAGCACGTGCTAGTCGCCACTCCCACGTGTCAGACTTCTTCCAGAAGATCGCTCTGGCAGCTAGTCCTGAAGACATCATGGAAGCAGATTCAGTTCCTTTATCCAAGAGAAGAATCTTCTCCCAAAATTACGAGAATACCAAATCTATAGCATCGGAATTTGCGAGAGTCTCCTGCATTCCAAAGCTGGCGAGGATCACGAAACTTCATTCGAGGTGTAGAACTCCTTATCATACGAAGACTTCCCAACGGAAGAGTCCTTTTAAAATCAAAGGAAGCCAGCAAACTCCACTTGCTGGGAAGCTGTCGGATCTAAAACTTGACCAAGACCTGCCAAAGTTTGAGAACGTTGATAATACAATTACTGAAGTCATTAATAGGTAACTAACTATGCGAGTATTCATAATTAAGATGATACTTTTTATTCAGGTGTCCGATGTAGGATTTAGGAAACGAGAAGTTTTGGAAATCGAGTTCAATTATTAGTAAAGCGTTGGGGAATTGAATGGGTCAATATTATATTTAATCAAGAAATTAAAACGTTATCAACAGCTCGTCGGGTTAACGCAATAGGTTAACGCGACATCATGCCTATTTAGAAGAAGAATAAGAAGGAAGAAGGTGCCAATTCAGGAAAAGTGTCAAGAACGTGCCTATTCAGAAAAAGAGGCAATAACGTGTCTACTGTAATGAATTCTTGTTATCCGAATTTAAGTTGATAGCACTGGCAGTATTTTATAAAAATCCTTTTAAAAATGTTTTTCTCTTCCTCCATTATGTTATGCATTATATGTCATTATATATCATTCATCATATCATTTTTGAATAGGTACGTTCTTGTCACTTTTTTGAATTTGCACCTTCTTCCATCTTCTTTTGAATGGGCATGATATTCCGCTAACCCGACGAGTTCGAGATATTTCAAGCAAGAGCAACAAAATCGAATTATAAGTCAATTCCATTTTGAAAAAAAGCGTCTAAATGAAATAAGAATTACTGTCAGACTTATTGAACAAGACTATTTTTAAGAAAAATTTACTGTTCTGCTGTCCAACGGAAAAACCTAGTAAGCTTTAGAATTATAGCAAATAGAACTTTAAAGAAATTATAAATTAACTGAGGGAACATCCATTAATTAGGTAAGGATGATTTTCGAAATTTTCGACCTCCCCTCCCCCTATTATACACATTCGTAAAATGTTTGTGACTCCACCCCCCCCTCCTTACGTAATATTTTATATTATTACTCAATATATTAACAATATATCAATTATATTCACTGTAAGCGAGATTTCAAAAGATTTGAAAGATTTTCAGTGGTTTGACAGGATTTCAACAGATTTTAAAAGATTTCAGGGGATTACGAAAGTTTTAGGGTATTTCAAACGATTCCAAAGGATTACGTGAAGTTTCACAGATTTTAAGTGATTTTAATAGATTTCAAGAATTTGAATTAATTACCTAGTAAAATTTCGGAGAAACTCTCAATTTTTCAAGATAGTTCACAGGATTTTAAGGAACTTTAAGCAGTTTAATCATGTTTTGAAAGATTTTAAAAGATTTTACGGGACATCAAGAGATACCGAAGGGTTTCTACGAATTTTTAAGGATTTTAAGAAATTGAGAACAATTCCTGCGACTTATGAAGGATTTTAAGGGATTTCAAGAAATGTTAAGAGATTTCGAAATATTTCAAAAAAAGTCACGGGATTTTAATGTATTTTAAAGGATTTCAAACAATACCAAAGTATTTTCACGAATTTTTCAGGATTTCAGGGAACTTTAATTGATTTCGAAGATTGGAAGAGATTTGGAGGAATTTCATAAGATTTCAACGGATTTGAAGAAATTTAGAGCAATTTCGATGATTTCACGGGATTTTCAAGAATTTAAAGAAGTTTCAAAAGTAAGATTTCATGAGATTAAACGGAATTTCAAAGCATTTTCGAATATTATACAGGATTTTACGGGATTTTGAGAAATTGCAATGGTTTTTAAAAGATTTAAATGGATTTTGAAATATTTGAAGGGATTTCAAGAGATTTGGAAAGATTCTCACGGATTTAAAAGATTTCAATGAGTTTCAAAGGGATTTCAAGGATGCCAAGTGATTTTAATGATTTCAAAAGATTTCACAGTATTTTAGAGAATTTTAAGGGATCTCCACATTTTTTAAAGGATTTCAAGCGATTTACAAGGAACTCAATCGTTTTAAAGGGATTTCAAGAGATTATGTACGATATCCATAGAGCTCAAAGGATTTCAAGGAATTTTCACATGATTTCAAAAATTTTGAGGTGTACAACAAATGATGATATAATGTGTGTAATAGTATAAGAAGTAATTTCAACAACCAAAACAGGTTTCAATCAGCATATTCAATTTAGATGCATTAATTGCAAAGCTCAACATTTTAAGCGCTTCAAATTGACATATTTTTAATTTGTAGTTTGATGTTGTACAAAATATGTAATTTGAAAATACAAAGCATTAAGAAGTGAAGAAATTTAAATCTCAATGACTTAAAATTGAAAAATATTTGTGGTAGGAACTATTTTGAAATTGAAACGTTAATTGTTGAAAATTTCAAATTTGAAAGAGTTTAATCTGAAAAGATTGAACCATTTTCTAGACAATGGATAAATTTTGATGTGAGATTGAAACTTTTCTGTTAAGGTAGTTAATATTTAAAGTTGAATTTTTGGGAACATAAAAATGTTGACTTTTTTAAACTATGTTTAAAAAATCAAAAAGATTGTAATAAAGTATCTACCACGGCTTTAGAAGTTATTTCGTTATTTCAGAGTTTTTTTTGAGCATTTAAATTTTTTATCTTCCTATTGCATTTTTCTATATTTCTACTCATTTTTATAAGTATCAGAAGCATGATTTGCAGCTGCCCATTTGTTCCCTAGTCGCTTTTAATTAAAAATTATTATACTTACTAAAAAATGTAAATTATTCGTTTTAATATCTATTTCGGGAAAAGAGATTTGAAAGCAATAAAGAATCCGACTTTGCTTTGACATAACTGAAAAAAATAAAACTTTCAATTATCAAAAATCGTTGAACTTTGCAAAATTGTCTTTTAAACACTAGCAATAATATTAGAACAAAATATAAATTTAAAAAATAATAATAATTGTGATGAGAATAACCCGTTAAAAAAATTTCAGTTAAAGTTGAAAGGAACTTTTTCTCACGAGAGGCATGAACGATTTGCGATAGTTGTATTATCGGATTTTGCTCCCTTGCAGAATGAAGAAACTAGAATGTGAATGTACATTGTATTCTATTCCTTTGAGCCGACGATCTAAAAAAGACGGGTGTTCCCTATATCCATCTTTTTTCAACCTGCTCCAATTTAAAGTTGAGCTCTTTCCTTGATTCCTCCCTAGGGCAATCACCCTTCGTCATTTCGAAAAGAATGCTAGACAGTCTTGTCCCCCTATCTCTTTCAATCCACGTGCTTATATGCAAGTGTCTCACCCTCCGTCGCGTCGGGCATCCAAGGACACTATTATGTGAATTTCTTCAGACGTAACAATTTCATTTTCAAAGTCTTCTCTGTTACTCTGTTGTAGTGCCTATATATCTAGTTTCCCTCTTGAAAAAATTAAAGGGACTTTAATGGGTATGTTCATTTATTGAGGTCGTATATTTCTAAGAAACCCAGAGCAAGAAAGGTCAATTATTACTAAATTAAAATGTTATAACGATTTATAACCTTCCTCGCTCAAATCTGGAATCAAAATTCTGCTCAGCTTTATATAATTTAATAGCAGAATTCTCCCGCTGTCCAAATTTTATTTTTTATTTTCATTCTATGATTTGTTCAGAATATTTTACTTATTTTGAATCAGACAGTTAAGAAACAATTACAGGATCTCTGAGTTGGTGTAACTTTAACGACTTAATTATGAAACAACTTGAAATTCATTTGTTGTGACTCAGGAGATTTCATTTTAGATACACTCATCTCGCCATTCGTGGCCATCCCATTTCTGACCAGCTTTCCGGTTGTTCACACTTGAATGCTTTTGTCTCCCCCTCTGAGCGTCCCTTGTCGGCATATACTCAAGGTCTTTGCTCGGTCTGTCAGCGCCGTATCAGAAGTTATTTATATCGCGACTCTCTGCGCATATACTTTTGCACGTTCCGGGTTCAGAGATTATATATATGCGGCCCTGAGTGTTTACTCACTCGTCGCGTTAAAGCCGGTTGAAACTAGACTTTTAATAGCCTTCGATTAGTGGCCAACCAGACCTGAGGGTGGCCACGAATGGAGAGATGAGTGTAATTTCAAAAAAAGAGGTTTCAAGATTCGCGGTAGCGAGTCGCCACCAAGTACTAAAAAAAAAGTATAAAAAGATTCTGCATACCTATACGAGAAAAAAAATCTGCCATGAAGGACGAAATGCGAAAAAGAAAAAAATCGCTACCGGGGATTATTATCTATAACATAAATGATTTTGATCACTAAAACTGGAATATCTCAGTCAAATTATGAGATATCTTGACCAAACTTGGTGGGTTTATAAAACCCACCAATGTACAAAAATTGTGTAAATTTCTCTTAACAAAAAGTCGCCTGTAGTTTATAATTTTATTCAAATAATTATAAAACTTTGACAATCGCACCTTATTTCACGATTTTGCATGTTAATCAGGCGAATTAAATTCGCAAGTACATCCGTTGAGAAAGGAAGAGTTAAAAACGTGATTTTTGAAATGCAGACCAAGGTACAGCTTACGCGCTTTTACCAAATGTACTCAAACTCTTTTTTTAGAAAGGTGTCATCAGATTCTGAAAGTCTTTTCAATGGATTTGAAATAGATTGATTTATATTGAAAAATTTTCATTTTTACTAATTTTCACTCATTTTTTCAACGATTTCTAACATTCAGACGCACCTGCAGCCAAAACTAATCGATCGATTTCGATGAAACTTTACATAAATATAGTAAATAAGGTGTACATATGCCGCTTTTTCAGAAGAAAGTGGTCCATAAACATACAACAGAGTTAAGTTTGAATTTATATAAAAGAATTAACAATTTTCAAAATATGCAGACATAAACCTATCATCGACTAAGTTAGAATGATATTAATTGAAAATTGAATAAATCCGTTGACCCCTAAATTTAAAAAAAATGCTTAAGAAAAAGTCGACTTTAGATTAAAATTTTATTCCAATGTTGTCAGAAAAATTTATGACTGTATGTGAATTTGATATTATCAAGAAAAAAATTAATGAAATCCCATCAAAAACACTACGTGTGAAAAAAATTCCGCCAAGTACATAACTATTAATATTTCATTTATTTATGTTGAAGGTAATCAAAGTTGTGAGATCAAAAAATAAAACCAAGTATGAATAGTAGAAAATTTATAAATAGAAGTGTTTTTCAATAAAAGGCATTAGCTTATTAAATAATTTTTTGTTTGTTAATAAAAATAAATTGACAGCGTAGAGGAATAAACAAAAATTGGCGGGCCTGTTGTTCTCTTTAAGTAATAAACATGAGTGTGCAAACATGAAAATAATAATAAATTATTACATAATAGGCCCCCCAAATGTTATTTATTCTCCTACACTATCAATTTATTTTTTTCATCGAACAAAAAATTATTTGATGAACTAATACCATTTATTAAAAAACACCTCTATTTATGAATTTTCTACGATTCGTACTTGGCTTTATTTTTTGATTTCGCAACTTTGATTACCTTTAACATAAATAAAAAAAATATTAATAGTCATGTACTTGACGAAATTTTTTCAGACGTAGTGTTTTTGATGGGATAGAAATAATAAATAATTAAATTAAAGATATAATAAGATTGGTTTCCTGTTATTCACATAACTCAAAACATCCTAATTTTAATATTTTTGTGTATCTTGAGAACTTTAATCCTGATTTGTATAGAATAAAATTATGTCTCGTAAGTTAGAAACGTACTTTTATAATTTTACAGAAAAAAATGTGCTGAATTCTGCTAGAGTTGTGCTGATTTGTGATGCAAAATGTTTTTCTAAAATTTTAATATTTTGGCAGAAAATTTAAAAAAAAAATTTTTTTGCCGGAACCGCAACTTATTGTTTTTGAGAATCAAAAGTTTGTACTGGATAGCTCTAATTATGAATAAATTTGTGCCGAAAAAAATTGAAACTCCTAACCCTTTCTAAAAAAAACTTAAAAATAAAAATATCATTTTTAACAAGTGTTAAAAACCCAGAGTTATGCTTTATCGAGTTAGGCAAATTAAAAAAATGTTTCCCTTGTAAAATCTCAGCAGATTTCAGCAAAAAATTAAAGATGTAATAAAATTAGTTTTCTGTTATACACACAACTCTCAAATTTTCAATTTCAATACTTTTGTACAGCTTGAGAACTTTAGTCTTGATTTGTAAAATAAAGTTATGACTTGGAGGCTAGAAACACACTTTTATAATTTTGCATTTGGTCCCTTTTCGAAAAAATAAATCAAAAACGAATCTCACGAATCTCAAAATTCCTAAACTTCTAAATATTGCAAATACATATTTATAAAACAATTCTTGGTTTTTCCAAACACAAAAGTTCACGAATATTCGGTTTTTTGAGTTGTCCTTTTTTAATTTCATTTGTCGAAAAGAGTAAATCTGATGAATTTTCAAGAGAATATAGGGTTTTTTTCGGTGAGCACAATTGAGGAAAACCCTTTATTTCTTCAATATTTAGAATTTTGGAATTTCGGGTTTTCCATTTTTGTCTGGGTTTGTAGCATTATTGGAAAATTAAGGAATTTTCCTCGTTAGTTTTGGTCTTTTGACGTTTTTTCAGAAGGTTAGTATGATAAAATTTTACAAGAGGGAAATGTGTTTGTTTCACTAAGCACAACTCAGTGCAAGCTTTGTTTGGTCGAAATTGGCAAAAACTATGATTTTAATTATTGAGATTTGATTTTTTAATTTTCTTCGTCGAAAACATTTACGATTTTTCAATTATTTAAGGCACAAGTTCATGTACATTTAAAGTAGACTACTGGTTAGTTGCTAACCAGCATAACTTTTCGATTTTCAATAACAATAAGTTGCGCTTCGTGCAAAAAAAAAACTTTTTTGAAGTTTTCTGTCAAAATTTTCTAATTTCGGAAAACTTCATGAAGCAAAAATCATCACAACTCTACCGTAATTCAGCACAACTTTTGCTTCTTCGATATTAAAAAAATGCGTTTCTAACTTCCTGACGTAATAACATCCTTCAAATGAAAATCTTATTATGCAGGTTGGATATTGATTGACCAGAGTTAGTAAACAAACAAAAAATCTTATTGAATCATTTGCCGCCTTGTAATTCAACATTTCTTATTCTATTATAATTTACTTTTGGAAATTAAACTATCCCGTGTGGAAAAATGGAGTGAGCGGCCGTAGGGGGCCCTCATGTATTGCCCTTAGGCCATGAGGGTCCATGAGAGCAATTCAGGCATGGAAACGATATGCTAATCCATAAGGGTCCAACATGGGCTTTCCTCATGGTTATCCTTAAGCTCGCCCAGACGATAAATTTTTAATTTTTAAAAATACCTCTAGTAATTGTCTCCTCATCATTTTTAAGCATATTTTAATAAATACATATGTATCGTTAATATGTATGAAAAATTCAAAAATAATGAATAACAAAAATATTAGAGCCTCGACCGGGACTTGAACTCATGACCAGCATCTTATCAGACTTCCGTTTTCCCTTTTGACTAATTCACCAAAATGTTTATAATTCTTTTTCCGGCAGACATTTCGTACGCGCATCTAAATTTGTTGGAATTATCTTTATTTTCAATAACTGCACATTTGAGATTTTGATACTATTTGACACAAAAAGCAGTTTATCACAAGAAACAAATCGTTTGATTTTTGTAAGCTGAGGCATATGGGCAAGAAGCAGGGCCACCTTCGGGGGCCCTTGTGGAACGTCTGAGATTTTAAAGTTCAACTTCCAAAAAAGTCATCAAATTTTTTACAAAAGTGCATTTTTTCGTAAATCTGAACTAATCAAACATCAAAATTTATAGTTAAAAAAAATATTAACCCGTTGGACTTGGAAATTTTAACCGATCGACCGTGAGGGAAAACGAGCAGGGCCCCCTGCGGGAGCTCTCGTGGGTTCTTCCCTGTAGATTGTCCACATGGCCCCCGTGACGGGGGCCAACATTCCAAAGAGGGCTAAAGGCTAAACGCGACTTTTTCCACACGGGTAGTTCAAACTTCCTGTACACCTTTTCAATTTCAAGCGAAAAGTTATTACTTCTTCAGGACTTTATTCTAAATCCTTCCAAAGTTCTGTAGAAGATTTATGAAATATTTGAAGGGTCCCGGGACATAAGGACGTAAGTGCTAAACTTCGGAAATGTATTTTATTGGTTTAAACTAATTGTTTTGACGTAACTCATGTCCCTGTAGAAGACTATGGTCCAGTTCGATTTGGAAGTGGATGAAATGTAAAAATGAAGTCTATAAGGGAGTAAGTGCCACGAGCCGTGTAGTGTAATAGAGTTGCCTAGTGTACGTTTTTTATATTTTTAATGTATAAGGAAAACTATTTTGCACAAAAAAAAAGTATTGATAAACGCTTTATTACAAACTCACAATAAACTCCAGGAATAAATTTTATCTTCAAATTGGATAAAAACGCTGCAGCACATTTATCCACTCAAAGATAAAATTTATCTGGCGAAAGATTACACGAGTATTTTCCCCAGGATTTTTTCAATAGGGAGGTTATTGACATCAAAGTGTCACTTGACAAATGTCACGTATGTGACATAAATATTTTCGTCAGATAAATTTTTATCTTTCGCTAGATAAATTTTATCTTTGAGTGGATAAATGTGGCTCGAGATTTGTAGTCTTTATGGCTTATAACTTAGTGTTTGGGACTTATTTAGGGCGGGGGAGGCTTATTCTTGGAACTTATTGTTTGGTCTTATATTTTTGGTCCTTACGACCTGGGACTTATGGTTTTGGTCTCACTGATTACAGCTTACTGTTTTAGGCCTTATGGTTGGGGACTTACGGTTGAGATACAGCCAAGACAAAAATGCTAGAGGCTGGTAGGAAGATAAGTGGGAGGGACAGAGTGCTGTGAAGAGGGGTAGAGAAACGGGTAATGGGATGGAGGAGCAGAGGGAGTATGGGGAGAAGGGTAGATTAGTTGGGAGGGTGTGGGAGTAATGGAATTGTCATGGGTGCAAATGAGGAGCAGGGGGGCGTTAGGGGTGATATGGAGCAGTTTGTGAGGGGGAACCAGGGGCGGTTAGTAGGAGTGGAAGGGGATGAATTCCTGACACATCAGCGACGGAGGTGGCGAGATCTTTTTATAATATAGAGAGAAATACAATTATACCGTATTTATCCGATCAATCCTTATTCAGTCGAGCTTTACTTTTTTAAAATTGCAAAGTCATTGTAAATCTAAAATTAATTTTACTCAATTTGCAGAGTTCAAAAGACGCACTACGGAGGCAAAACGGTGGCTGAAATTCTCCTAAAGGATTCCGACGAGAGAAGAAAAATTCTCGAGGCAACAACAAAATCAGATACAACCGAAAATCAAGCATCACCGGAACACATTTACGAGACGATTCCTGAAAAAGAGGAAGCAATCCCAATCGAAGATGTAGAAATACCCGCGCCTCACAACGACAGTTCGGTTTCTTCGGCAAGTCAGTTATTAGAAAATCCTTCGCCAATGTCTTGGGCTTTTCAATCGCCTTCAAAGGACTTCGAGGGCGAATTCACTCTAAGAAGGCAGCGAGGTATTCGTAGGAAACGACAGCAAAAGGAAGCAGATCCTGAAAAAAATGTTGCAAGCAAACGCGCTAAGAAAAGATCCTTGAGCCTGAGTCCTTCGAGCATGATGCAAGCGAGCGAAGTGAGCGAGGTCGAGGTTCAAGAACCCTTAGTGGAGGCTGTAAATCGGGACGTAAAGAAATGTCCTCTCGAGACGGATCTGGATTCTACTTTGGACGATAAACTCGCTGGAGGATCGACAACGACTTTCTGTGTTGATGTTCAAAGTCAGATTTTGGAAGACTCGAGAAGGAAGGCCAGTTTTTGGGACCTAGAGAGTCCCAAGTCGTCCTTACTGGATGACATTCATAGCTCTAAGTCATTTTATAATACTGCAAATAATACTCCTGAGGCACCTCTTGTGGCCACAGTCAGAAGATGCTTGAAGTACAGTCCAGAAAACGAGGCCTCGAAGTCTACCTGCAGGGCGTCGATTGAGATTGAATACTCCGTCCAGGGTGATCAAATTCACGTTCGAGGTGAGATTTTATTACACTGGAACCTCCGTTTAACGACGATCTCGGGTATGGCCTGCTATGATCGTGAATCTCTTCCAAGTATTTCTACGATTTAAACAGTCAGGGTCGTATAAACCATTTCCAGTAGGAATACATAATATTAATTTACTGTATTTTGTACAAATGTTCGAACTGCCCACTTTGTGGCTACGGAACTTCTGAACTCCGTTGAGCTCACGCGCCTCTCTCTCGGGCTCTTGGACCCCCTCATCAACGAATGTCAGCCGGCGGAAAATCTCGGAAGGCGGCAAATGGAGGGCCGTTAAATGGAGGTTCCAGTGTATCTATTTTGTTTTTAAGTAAAAGGGCAGTCTGTGTTTAGAGTCTTTATAGGGATATAGATTAGGGCGGAGTAAAAATGCTAAAATTAATGGGATCGTTTCGACCTAGTTGGCATTTGAAACAAGTGAAAAAATAATAATTTTTTAATCGGTTACTTTTTTTGTTCGGTTTCTAGTTTTGAAAATTCAAAAAATGTCCTATAGCCACAAAATGGGCAGTTCGAACACTCGCATTCATATTTCGCATTTATTTTTAAATACAAGCGGAAAATTATCTATCATTAATTAGGCCGCATTATTAAAAAATTGTCATCCTTTATAGTAACAAAAATCTAATTTTGTACAAACTACAGTTAATTAATATTATTCATTCCTACTGGAAATGGCTCATGCGGCCCTGACTATTTGGGCTCAAGCGAAAATTTTACAGATTCTTACGATTTTAAGGCCGTTCAAGAATTTCCCAATAATTAATTAACGGATTTGATATTATTTCTAAGATTTCAAAGGGTTTTAAGAGATAAAAAATTTTTGGTGGGATTGTAAAAAATTTCCTAAAATTTATAAGGATTTTAAAAAAATTTCATAGGATTTAAAAGATTTTAGGGTATTTTTAATGATACTAAGGGACTACAGAGAATGTTAAAGATTTCAAAGGCTTTTTATGAAATTTCAAGTGATTTTTAAGGGATTTCAATAAATATAACAATTTTCTAAACATTTTATAATGTTTCTATACATTTCAAAGATTTGATGCGATTTTCAAAGATTTCAAGGGACTTCACAGGATTTCAAAAATTCCTTGTGGTTTTACAGAATTTTCTTGAATTTTGGAAGATTTGGAAGGATTTCATAGAATTTTTTAGATTTCAGGATATTTTAAAAGATTTCAAGGCATTTCAAAGAATTTCCAAATATTTCAGAGGATTTTAAAGGATTTTAACGGATTTCAAGGGATTTCATACAATTTCCGGGGATTTAATCATTTTAAGGGATTTTAGAGGCACTCAGTATCGTATGTTAATAAATTTCCCCGGATCTCAAAGGATTTGATAGGACTGGAAATATTTCAAGGGATTTCAAGGAATATCATCAAGTTTCATGTAATTTCACGGGATTTATTATTATTATTATCATTATCATTATTATTTATTATACCATTTAGCCAAATCCCTTTCGGGGTAAGTGTAACTCTTTCAGTTCTAGTCTCATTATACTACTGAGGATCAAGGAATTAATATGGTAGCGTACCTCTGGATACGCTACCACTCACTTTACCTTAATACACTTGAGTCGTCAAACGTTCTTCATTCATTCTCTCTTCATGACCAAACAATTTCAGTAAATTTATTTCACTGTGGTCAAACAATGTTTCTTCTACACCACATTATTTGAGAGGCCACTCATTACTGGCTTTGTCCATTAGCGTTTTACCGCACCTACTCCGCAGGAACTACATGCTAACCGTGTTCATTTTACTCCTCTCCTTTTCTTGATACGTCCAAGTCTCGCTACCAGATTTTATAATATTTTAATGAATTTCAAAGAATTTATTCACAAAAATTGAGGGATTTCGTAGGGTTTCAAAGATTTTTAGAAATTTTCAAATATTACAAGGTATTTCCAAAGATTTTAAAGAATTTGAAAGATTTTAGCGTATTTCAAGAGGTTTCAAGGAATATCCAAGAACTTTAAAAAATGTCAAGGAATTTCCAAAGATTTTAATGATTTTTAGGAATCAAAAAATTTCATACAATTTTAATGATTTTAAGAAGATTTGGAAGGTTTTTATAGTACCTATAAGGTTTTAGGATATTTGAAGAGATTCCAAGGGATTCCAAGGGATTCTAACGAATTAATCAAGGTTTCCAAGGATTTCAATGATTTTAAGAGATTTTAAAAGCTCTCAATGCATTTTTATAAATTTTCCATGATTTCAGAAAATGTCATCAGATTTCATGGAATGTCAGGGGTTTTCAAGGCATTTTATGTGATTTCAACGGATTGCAAAGATTTGAAGTGATTTTATAATATTTCGAGGGATATAAGGAATTTCATAAGATTTAAGGGATTTTAATAGGATTTTTAAGATTTTAAGGGGTTTTATTTTTTATACTTTAAGGGCCGCTGCGAGTGGCTCTGTTTGAATATATTTTAATACATGCACTTAAAGAAATGCAATACTTATGAAATTACAATTTTCCGTTCACACTTTTCTCTGAAAATTATTCTCGATCGTAATTGCTGCGGAAAATGAGTTTGATGACTTTTTTTATTAAATTAGTAGTTCTGAAATATGCGGGTTCCTCTTCTACTTTCTACGCCCCTGAATATGGCACGAGACATGCGCCAATTCCCTTCTTCAGGGGGTTTTACTTGGCACCCAGTGAAACCGTGTGCCAGTAACCTACAGATCCTTCTGGTATTTCGATTTCGGTTAGTAGGCCTAACTTCATTGATTTAGGCTACTATACAATCGTCGCTAACATAAATCCTACTCCTTCAAATATATCTCATTTTATTTCTTTACAACCCTTTCTACCAAAAATCCTTCCTTATTTTTTTCCTAGTTGATCAAGGATAAACATTAGATACAAATATTTCTAATAGCAGTGAATTTGTGTAAACGAATTTAAAGTTGGATCGATCGCGAAGGACGTCCGGGTTTGATGAGTGGTTTCAAGTGAAGTGAGGTCGTTTAGTTTACAAGGAGGCAAATGCCGCATTGGTCAGCCAGACGGCTCAAGTGGTGCGTGAAGCGTTTTAGTCAGGCCGCGAAACAAATAGGTTTAGTGAAGAAGAATTAGTTTGTCATCAACGAGATCACATATAAATATTATTTTTTCAATTATTTTATTTTATTGTGTTTAAGTTTAAAGTGTCAATTTTTTAAAACTCCACAATCAGTTGATTTAATTTTATTTTGAATCTGAGATTCGGTGGTAGTGAAGAATTTCAATCAGGGTTTATAAAATTTACATTAAGGTACTAAACGTAAAAAAAGTTACTTTTGCCTTGATAAAAATACTCTTGAATAAACCTAAATCGATAATGAACTTCACTGTCTTTAAAAATGTATATTGAATCCTTTTTTCTATACTTGTGTTCGAATTTAAAATAAAAAATTTATATATCATTAATTTTTGGACCTTAAAAAGTAGTGTCTTTATGAAAATTTTTATTTTTGTACAATTTCAATCATAAATCAGTATTGAGAAAACTTCATTTGAATACATTCACTAAATTAGTATTCCAATTATAATTCAAATAGCTTATTTTACCATCTGTATTTACCGAAGTTTCACGATTCATTCACGAATGCAATTGTGGAAAAGATATCACTTGAATTTTTATGAGAGTCCTTAGCTTTATTACTGAATCTGAGTCTTTATTATGCAATAAAATTCTAGAGCAGCTCACATATTACAGTCTCAACTCTTTTCAAAGTTTAAGTGAAAATTTATTAACTTATTAAAGAAGCGCTTTTCCAAACACTTCCAACTAGGTAACATTACCATTTTTTCAATAAATACGAAAATCGAATTGAACTTATACTTTGGCTTACTATTTTTATTTGTATGCAATAAGGAGTTCAAAATATCTTTTCAAGTCTGAACTCATGTAGACTCAAACTTTGTAGAGAACAGCATAAATGCTCTGTAAGTGAATAGTTTTTTCGATGTCTGATTTTCACCCTACTTCCACCCCTAATTCCATACCCCTAAAGATATTACAGTTCCTAAAGTTTTGTCTTTAGCTATGATACTATAGTGCGGTAATAAAAGTGATCTTAAATCTATTTGTGATTTCAATATTGCGTTTACAATTATAATTTTAATTTATAAAAGTATATATTGAATTTGTGCAGTCATACGGTGTAAGGATCTCAGGAGGACTTACGAGGGTCCCATCCACGCTTACGTGAAAGCAACCCTAAAAAATTCAAGTGGCGTGGGCTTAGTGCACAGAAGAACTGCAGTTCACAGGGCGACACCGAATCCAGTTTTTAACGAAACTTTGGTTCTGCCCTGTCCAGTTAGCAATAAAAATTGTTCGAGCAAGACTACCTCTTTGGATATCGCCGTCTGGCACAGGGATCGACGAGCAAGGTGAATATCATTTAATGATTATTCTTTTTTTTTCATCACAATAAGGATATTCTGACTGGAGCTGTTTTTTATAAAACAAGAACAATAATTTAAGTTCATTTTTTGTACATCTAATCAGTTAAAGAGGTGCATCAAATCCTTTTTTTACTATGAGATTATTATTATTCTGAAAATCATTTTTTTTTATTTTCGGTGTACGGGAAAAATCCTAAAGCAAAAGTGCTCCCCTTGAAAAGTTCTATACAAATTTCGTATTCTATTTTTGTAGAACTCTTTAAAAGGAACAATTTTCCTTTTGGACTTTTTGTGTATCTCGCATATTTAGAAGAACAAAATTGATTTTCAGAAAAACGATCGCCATTTTGTTAATATTTAATTTTAATATTTTTTTGAGAGTTTCGAATGCATGAGAAACCCCGCATTATAATCATAAAAACACGTTAATTATTCTAATATTTTCTGAAAATACCGGGTTTTTTTTAAATATAAGAAAAAATGTAGAAGCAGGTAATATTAATAATAATTGTAATAATTAAAAGGTGCGTCTGTTTTTTCTCCTAAAATAGAATGCCTTTCTTCTTGCTATTTTATTTTATGCAATTTATAAAAAATAATTACATTCTCTTTTTCATATCACATTACTTGATTTCGTTGAATTTTATGCAAGTAATGATTTATCTTATTCTGGAATTTATAATTGTTCTTGAATTGTATATTCCTAAAAATGTAAAAATGTGACGTGCCACGAGTAAAGAGGATTAACGCGGAAAAATAGAATTTTACAGGGCGAGTGGTAGAAGTCCAGAGTGGCTAAGAAATGCGCTATTTACGGTCTTCTGGAAAGCTGTCTTTTTATAGGAAATATTGCTCGAAATTTTTTTCTAATTTTTGTGCTGGATAGAGCAACTCAAAAAGTATCAATAGAGACTGTAAACGGATTTTCGATTTTTTTCCGCGTTAATCCCCTTTTCTCGTGGCACGTCACAAATATTGATGAAAGATTAAATAATCAACAAGTTAAAGTAAGTTTCCTGATACGTTACTGCCTTCGGCTATAATTTTGTGCGATTCTATATGTGCATATAACAGAGCAATATAGTTATATCATCCAAAACTAAAGTTTATTCCGAACTGAGTGCGAGTTAACACACATTATTTGAATCGACCACTTTTCCAAGGATATTTGGAAACTATTGTGCACTTTCTTTTACTGCTGGAAACCTTGCACTTGGCACGAGATTGAAGAAACAGTTTAATGAATTTAGCTTGACTCTTGAAATCAACTAGTATAATAGACGAATATTCAATGAAACAATAATCATTTATTTCGGCTCAACAGTGATGCTATGAATTCGATAATATATATTTATTTGAATCCATACTATCTGCTTTTGAACGCGCGCGAAAGTGCGTACTTTTGATTCAATAGCATTTTTTGCTCAGTGTAATATATATTATGTATTAAGTTGTCAATTTTTTCAAGAATTTATCACGTGAAAAAAAGTGAGCTAGAAGAAATTTTGAACAAAAAAATTTCTTGAAATAATTATGATTTTTTTGTTAAAGAAATATATATTTGTGAAGTCTGCGTAATTCCATGTGTCCGCTTGGATACATGGAATTGTTTAAGGATACTCGTTTGATCACCAAAGTTAAGCAGTGCTTGGCTCGGTTATATTCGGATGGGAGCCGTCGTACTGAATGAGGTGTTATTTATCAGCTTTTATAAACTGTGACAAATAATAATATAACAATTAAAAACGATAATTCTTTTTTAATTTAGAATTTTTTCCAAATGTGCAAAAAAGTACTCTTTTTAGACTTTGTCAAGCTTATAAAAATTTTTTCAGCCAAAGCAAAACAATAAAATGATTTTAGGATTAATTTTGAAAAAATTTTAGATTCGACGTAATAATTAAACTTTCTCCAGGAAAATGTGTCAAAAAAAAACTTTTAGAACATGTTTAAAGATTGAGCGATCAGATGCAATAACCATCTCCTTGCATTTTTCGAAATTATTTTTTCTGTTTTGTACGTAGCTTCATGAAGAACAATTGAAAAACAAATGACTTTCGGAAGTTCAAAAATACCGTTATTGCACCCAACCAGTCAATTTATTAAAAAGTAAAAATAATGATGAAAAGAGGTGTTTCGGGTTTCAATCGTGTGCAAAATTACGAATCTTGCCGACGTTTCGTGAACATTGCAGT
>JAUMHM010000086.1:8090396-8105578 GCA_032362435.1 Melikaiella ostensackeni
AGGAACGTTTAATTAAACGAATTTGAAAATTTTCGAAATTGTTACCATTACAAAGCTTCCTCTATGAGGAAGCAAAATCAGTAAAAAGAGGGAATTGAATTGAATCAGTAATCTGTCATTTTCATTGTTTGAGTCAGCAATGAACTTTTTTACTTCCTCTGTCTAGACCGGGACATTTCAAGTGGCACAAAGTAAAAGATATTTTTTGAAATCATCAAAACTGGTTTTTGAATTGTCTGATTATCTCTGCTTCCGAAAAATGTCTAAGCTAAGCCTCTTTTTCCAGACACCATGGGGATTTTCTTTATCCTGGGGCAGACCGCCTCGAGTGGAGCGAGTGGACACAGCAAGTCCAGCAGATCGGGCAGGTCTCAGGCCAAGAGACCATGTGGTCTTTGTAGAGGCGACTAACGTGGTGACACGACCCCGGGAAGAAATCCTGAACCTGATCCAGGCGGCGACAAATCAATTAATCCTAGAAGTCTATCGGAAGGGTGGTGTTCGGCCTTCATTAAACAGACCCAGTTCGGTGACGATTCAGGCCCCGAGTAGTCAGCACCATTCTGTCACCTTTACGGCCGAGGTCGGTACAGGCGTCTTGGTGTAAATCCCTAAAATCTTTATCTTTGCCCAGTGAAACCAATGATCGCCTCATAATAATTCATTGAAATTAAATCAACGCAACGGTACTGACGAGCGTAAACCCTTAAGTTATCATTTATTTCCATTCGCTTGATTTGCACTACGGTTATTTTTCGTTCACGCGGCGTGCGCGTTTATCAGAGCTTATTTTAATTATTAATTATTATCAATATTATTATTGTATTTTTATTTGCTGTGAAGTTATATTTATGTGTTTACCGTTACGTTACTTGTCTCATACTTTGTATATTATTTTCGCCTTTGTACACATTTAGAAGTATACGAGCGTGAAGGGGGGAGCGTCTTTTCCCTAGGAAAAGGGCTGCCCGATTATCACCGAAGTGAAATTATGTTTTGTATGTAAGTTCTTTTGTTGGCAACAAGTTTTGTTTCAAATCATGAGCTGGCGCATCTTCATTTCTCCCATCCAAAGACCTTCCCTGGCTTTATTGTATCACTTTCATCGAGACCGCACATCATGGTTGATGAGTATTGTGTGCAGTGAAAATTTATGAAATTTAATATTGTTAATGAGATTTTTTGCAGCTGACATGTTGGGTACAATAACATCACACTTTTGTATTCATTTATGAAAAATGAAGCTTTGAAACAATTTTTCATTTCATTTCATTTCCAAGTACATTGTCCACTTAACAAACTATAGCAGTACGTACGTGAATTAAGCTTTAATTTCAAGGTTATGTTTTAAATTTTTCATGCGATGAGCACATAAGTCAATTATTTGAATTGAGCGATTTCTAAATATTTAATTTTTTATTTATTCTTTAAAAATATTTTATTTTATTTTAAATAAAAACGTTTGAAATTCAGGCCTCAGGGTTGCTGAAGAATTTCGATTTAAAAAAAAGCTTTTTTTACATTTTTTTTAGAGAAGCAATAAACAATAAACATAATAAAAAAATAATCGCATAAAATGAAAGGAATGCACCTCTAATTTGAATTCTTTTAAAACATGCAGAAATAATCCATGCAAATCGAAGGCTTGATTGAATAATTTTTAATTGCAAACGCTTTCAACTCGAGAATGTTCAATTATAAACGCTTTTAATTTAAAATATTGTGCATTTGAAACCGCTTTCAACGTGTACCCTGTACGATTCAAATTTGGAAATTCTGAATATTTGAATTTAAAGATATTTAATCAGAACTTATTTTTGGAATGGTTCCATTTTAAAGTTGTTTAACTATTAACGTTTTCAAAATAATATGCTAACGTAATAATGTGTTAACGTAAAAGTTTAGAAAATTTACCAAATTTCAAGTTTTTCAAGACCTTTCCAGGTTCTTCAAAGCATTTAAAAAAAATGTAATATGCCATGCCTTTTCCACGTGGAAAAACTAGCATGCATACAATTAAACAATTCCAATTTAAAGAATTAAACCTTAATTGATGTCAAGACTAAACAATTCTAAATAAAGCCTTCGAAACTAAAGCTTCAAAAATGAAATACTTCATTATTGGTAGTGTTTAAACTTAAACAATTTACAAAACCTTAAAAATTTGGAAATTTTTAGATTAAAAAGTGCAAAATTAACGGTTTTAAATTAGAAGTGTTAAAAATTAATATCTTTGACTGCAAAATATTTGGAAAAGAGCAATTTCAAATTTTATTAATTCAAATATCAGCAATTTAAAAAAATGGAATCGTAAAAATGTGCGTGATTCCAAATTAAAGCGTTCTAAATTGAACTATATCAGCAAATTGATTTGGAAAATTCTAAATTGTAAGCTATTAAATTCAATTAAAAGATTAATTCAAAATTAAAACCCGAAAAATTAAAGGGACAAACCCAATTTTTACCTATAATAAATAAATATTGTCCCCAGATTACGAGATAGATTATCAAATTTTTTCATATTCTGTTTCTATCTTTAAATCTTTTCCAAAAATTGTATCAAAATCTAAACTGTAAAATTAAAATAATATGAAAATTAAGTATTACAACCAGTCCATTAAGATATATTTTATATAATGCATCATTTTACCGTGGTAAAAATATATAATTTTTTAATGTTTCAAATTTTTAAAAATCTTTTTCCTTCAAGATAAACCTCTTTGATAGCCCATAAATAATACAGTCTCCATCGTTTGCAACATTAAAAGCTGATGAATAATATGCAACAGCTTATGAATAATTTTTTTTTTTTTTGAGTTATTGTACCCAAGACGTAAATAATATCTTAAGTTTAAAGGGAAATGTTTCTCAAGTTAGATAACAATGAGAATGAAGAATTCGAAGAAAACAAATGTAATAAGAATGAGACAGTGTCATTAAATAATTTTATTTCCGATGCAGTTATTTAATGAAATCCAGTTTCTGTAGAGAAAAGTTTGGATCCATTAATGAGTTTGTTTGGTGAAAAAGGTATTGAAGAAATCGACAGTTGTCGATTTTTTATTGAGGAAGTTACCAAAAAAAAGAAGAAG
Source organism: Melikaiella ostensackeni (assembly GCA_032362435.1). Classification (NCBI taxonomy): domain Eukaryota; kingdom Metazoa; phylum Arthropoda; class Insecta; order Hymenoptera; family Cynipidae; genus Melikaiella; species Melikaiella ostensackeni. Next base: position 8,093,489 of record JAUMHM010000086.1, read on the forward strand.
CCGTGGCTCTCGAGTTTTTGGTCCCGTAGAAGAAATTAATTTCGATTCGTCAGTATGTTCCACGGTAATATCAATATTCACTCTAATAAAACACAAAAGTGTAATTCCAAGTTTTTGTGGCAATCGCACTTTTTCAATACAGTTCCAACACAATTTGGCTAAAATCGTTTTGAAATATAAGAATGAAAATGGAAAAATTTTATCGTGTAAATTACAAATTTCACTCTGAGAAAAGTGTGATTGAATAAATTATGTGTTTACTTGTCCAGTGGTGTTACTCCTTTACTTTAAAATCTTTGAAAATGTTTGTGATAAATATAGGAAACCTAAGAGATCAAATAATATCGCTTTAAAGCTGAAACTTTTAAGTTGATATCAGGAAATACCTTTGATACTTGGAAAATTTCAATTTAATCTCCTATAAAATTAATACTAAGTAATAATAAAAAATGAAGACCAGTAAAATTATAAAAGAATAGAAGTTTACAAAAAAATCCGCAAATTATGTATGGTAGTGACTTTACTCTGAGATAAAATCGCTTGGTGAATACTGAATACATTTTTGAAACAAAGAAGACGATTATTCTTTTATAATACCGGTGAATGCCAGAAACTATAAATGAAAGATGAATAATTCATATTTATAAATTTGCTTGCTTGCACCTGAAATTTAATGTACTTATTTGAAGTTGAATTTTTTAAATGTTAAATACATATTTGTATGTGTTGAAAGCAGATCACTATACAAAATATAGACCTCATACTCTTTTCTCAGAAATTAATGTACCTTCTGTGTAATCAACTATTCCACCCTCTAAAACTAACTCACCAAAATCCCTTAATGCAAAATTGATGTTTTTCTCTGAATGGATAAAAAGTCACCCGTATAAAATATTTCTGATTGAATACAATATCTGCTTGCACTCTTAACCTTCTCAGACACCAGCTTTAATTCTTTTATATAATTAAAATCTTAGCAAATGAATATAATAACATTTAGAAAGATTTTTTCTTTTTTTTCCATTGATAATATCTCAACCAGGGTTACACAAGTTGCGAAAAAAGGGACTAGGGACTACTAACGATCTAAAGCAATTTGAGTTACTTTGAAAGTTACTTTCTCGCAAAAAAGTCCTGAAAAAATTTTTTGTCTAATATTCCTTTAGTTTAATTATTTGAATCAAGTTTTAAGGGCCTAATTATAATTCGAAATGAAAAGATTCAAGATATGAAAAAGATACTAATAAGAAAATGTTTTAAGTATTTAATTTAAAAATTGTCCATAAAATGAAGTTTTTATGATTTGAAAAGTTTCTCTGGCATCGAAATACTTTGGAATTTTTTATAATTTGGTAGTAACTAAATTTGAAAACATGCTTGTTTAGAAATCCAGAAATGTTTTTGAAGCAGAAGTCTGTAAATTTACAATTATTGAAATGGCAATTATACTTTTGAAACTTTGGATATTTTAAGTTAGAATTCTTTCATATTTAAACACTTTAAAGTGCGTGGTCTTTCGATTTGGTAATAGTTTTTCGGAATGTTGTGAATTTACAATCCAATTTAAGTCAAAATGAACGAAATGTGTAAAAATATTGATTTTGTAATTAATGTAAGTGGGGTCAAATTCGGCCCCACATGTATTTAAGTATACATATTTATATTGATTGCTTATTAGCTTAAAACGGATTTTTTCAATTAAAAATTTTACTGTTTCCGAAACATGGGCAACTGCAGTTTAAAGAAAATGTTTCAATTAAAAAAATGTAAAGTATGGTAAATAAATGGGTTTAATTTTTTATTATAATACAAAAAATTATTGTTAATTATTTGAGTCGATTATTCACTGTGAGGTTCATATTTAACAAAAAAATTAGGATCGGATTTGACCCCATAACACACAGAATTATTAGAGTTAATGTAAACTAGAAATATTGAAAGTATAATGCAAGTAACTTCAAATCTCTAAAGTAACGAGAATTAAAGTTGCTAGTTACTGGAAAATTGAACTTACATACACATTTCAAATGACAGTTATATTCTTTATTTTAAAATGAGTTTTTCCAAAGTTTCTTTGGCAGTAACTTTGTTTTTGATACCTTTCATTGGAGGTTTAATAGTTCACATTTAAAAAGAACAGAAAAACTCTTAATAACTTCTAATCTGTCAAATATTTGAATCATTTTTGATCTACTGCTCGGATTTTTTTTTTAACAAGAAAAAATTCACTTCAGCCTGGGTTCGAACCAGGAACTGTTGTGTTCATTTCGGTAAAAATATACTTCCGCTATTCAACAAAAACTGAGATTCATTATATTATTTAAGTAAGTCTTTAACATTTAAAAAAAAGTTAAAAAAGCACAATCTACTACCCTGCATGTTAAAATAGTCCGAGAAGGTTAATCGAATTAAATAATAATAATAAAATGGTGAAAAATTGTATTCAATAGGATATTTTTTTCGGGGCAACTTTTCAACAACCACCAATATCTCTTTTTCGTATGGCTTTACAACAGGTGTTTTCAAGCACAGCAGCAGACGTATCACCAGAGGAAGAGCTGCGCTTAAGAGAATCACGTTATCATTCCTCATTGAAGAGCGGCTACACGCGATTTTTCGCCCCTTTAACTGAGCGTAGGGATGTTTTGTCAGCGGCTGATCATATGATTCTTTTTCAAAACTTGGAAGAGTTGCTCAAAATCTCGGAGGAAATCAAGGACGACGGTGCACGTGTCGAGAGTTACTTGTCCAGGGTGCAGAGGATAACCGCAGCTTATAGGAGATACCTCAGTGGACTTCAGAGGGCCTGTTGTCTTCTAGTCGCCCTCAGAAAAAATACAGCCTTTGCAAAATTAGTTTGTGAGCCTGCTGTTCCCCAGAGGAGAAAACCTGACCTCACTGGTGTCTTATTACTTCCTCTAGAACATTACAGGTGTGAGAGTATTTTAAGGGCTCATTTAATAGTCTCTGACGTAACACAATCAAAATTAGGGTTCTAGCGCCCTTAAAAAAATTAAAGTTATCAAGTTGGTCTAATTATTTAAAATAAACATTTTTCTTACCAGATAGACGTGCTCCCTCGCGCTGGATCACACTTCACATTCTCCCAACTTGTTATTAAAATAATGAGCTGTAATTTGGGAAGATGATAAAAGACTTAAAGGGGCACGTCTCTCTGGTAAGGAAGCATTTTTATTTTGGAAATAAGACAGATTTGATTAATTTGAATTGGCTTCAACTACTGCATGCCCTTAAGAAAATAAATACTATACACTATACCAGAATATGAATTAAATAAAATTATTTTCCTAAGACGAATGTATCTAATTTGCTTCACTCGCTGTTCTGTAAATTTTACTAAATAATTTTTCTTGTAGAGAAATGACGAGATTACTAGGACTTGCCTGTCCAAGAAATTGTCAGCAGGCGAGAGATTTATCACAGGGTTATAGAGAAGCTACAGCAAATGCAAGTGTGATGGAACCTCCACGTGATACTGGAAAACCTTTGCTGAGTTTGCAGGAAGTTGAATCACGTCTAGTTTTTGCAAGATGCAAGCCTTTCACTCTCGCCATGCCAGGAAGGCAATGGTAAATTCTGTAAAATATTTAATTATGATTGCACTAAGTTAATTTAAATCCAGGCATATTCTAAGGAGTGAGTGTACTTGAAAAGTGTGGTTTTAACTTAAAGATGCCAGTAAAGTTATGCAGAAAAAAAAATAATTTTGTATTAAAAAAAAATCAAATTGATTTAACCAAGTATAAATAGTTTGGTAGATTCAGCCAAAACAATTCGTTGAGCCGACAAAATATTTGGTGAAATCAACCAAATATTTTGTAAAATTAACAAAATGAATCAGCAAAAAATCTTAGTTGATAACGACCCTTATGAAAAAGAGCATTGGTGAATATTGGATCTGATACTTTTCTCGCGAAAAAAGTACTGGATCCAATGCTTAGCAATACTTTTTTATATAGATGGAGTTTGGTCTACTTAACACAAATTTTGTCCACTTGAACAACATTTTTCTCTGAGTACATTTTTGCACCCAACATTTCAAATAATTTTTTCTTCTAATTTTTTAATTCAAATCTTTCCTATGGTGTTCTTGATTACTTCAAAATTTGAAGCTGAATTTTTATAAATACTAACAATGAAAAAAATTGGTAAACACAATTGTTCTCATGAATTTTTCAGGCTCCTAATTTTTTTCTCGACATCATTAACTTCTTCAAATTATTCTTTCCACGGTTTTTTTCAGCCAATTCAAAAAGTATATTTTCTGGATTTATCATGGTTTTAAAACAAGAATTAAAAAAGTGTCAAATTTCTTCATTGACACTTATCCTCTATTTTTGAGTATCGTAAATAATTTGATGATATAAGAATGATAACTCGTTAAGAACCAAAAATGAAATTTTACAGGATACCCAAAGAAAGTTTTCTGCGATAGGTTTTGAAATACAAAATTTTGATAAAATTATGGAAGCATGTGTTCCCCCAAAATTCGACTTTGAAGATGTGAAAAAATTAAGGAAATTAATTTTTCTGTGGAAGAATCATGGCTTTTTTACATCCTAAATTGCAAATTTTTCATTTTCAATATTACTATACGTATTAAATTAAGTGCATCAAGTTTCGTTCTCCAAAGTGGCTAAAGTATTTTTTTCCAAGTTGCTTGAAAATTCCGCAAAAGCCAAAAATTAAAAATTTTGTATCCCATAAATTGCAAACTTTAAACCATTATTTTCAACTTGTACCTCAAAATAGTGAAGGCACATGACAGAATATTAATTTTTGGGGACAAACTTTCAGACCATTTAACAAACTTTTTAATCTAAAATTTCGAACCTCCTTGACGATATTTACCTTTATTAACTTCATACAAGTGATTTCTATGAGTCCTAATTATTTGAAAAATTGTTGAAACATTACTAAATGAAATTTAATTTGTAATGTTTAGTTGGAGACAGGCACATGCCAGGAAATTTGTTCACACTTTTTAATATGCTAGTTTTTAAGAAAGTCATTCAACATATTAAATCTCTTCAACAATTTTCTTTGATGTACGAACTAAATTCGGATATTCAGATATTTAGTTCTGTTATTTCTCCGATTTTAGCTGAAATTATCATGGAAGATTTGGAAAATTTCGCAATTACAAAATTATATTTTGATTTGCCTTTTTATTTTCGGTATGTGGATGATACTTTTTTATGTACTAAAATATTAGAAATGAACTAATTAAAAGCAAGCAAAATAATAGTTCAGCTCCAAATACTCAATAAGAAGTAAATGAATTTAGTTCATTCCATACTTTTGCTCTTCTATATTTCGGTCAAATTTCGAAAACTATTCAATTTATATTTAAAAAGTTAAAAATCCATAAAATTTTCAGAATTTCATTGAAAATGGATTCCATAATAACTTTCGTAAAGAGCCTTTAGATAAATTCAAAAAAAGTTGTGTAGTTTATAAAATAAGTTGAAAAATTTGTAAGATGACTTACGTGGGACAGACTGGCAGACTTCTTAACACTAAGGTAGAGGAACATAAAAGTGACGTGCGTTTAAGACATTACTATCGTAATGTGCTTGCTAGACACAAAAAGGAATGTGTGGATCATGATTTTGATTGAGATAATGTTGAAATTTTACATTACGAAAGTAATAAGAGTAACAGAGAATTTATGGAAATGCTTTACATTAAAAAACAAAAAGAGTTATCCATAAATTTAAAAACTGATTTAGAGAAATTAAATGATGATTCTGATAGTATAATTAATTACACTTGACAATGAGTTGCCACGAATTTTCCTTTCTTCTCTTTTTAAATTTAACTTTAATTGAGTGGATTTCCTTGACTGATTCTTTTTTGTTGAGATTTGCAACTCATAACGTATTTTGGGCGCGATTTGTGTTTGGAATGAGGGGGTATACATAATTATGAGGGTGTGTCGAGCAATTTAGCTTTAGTCTACAGTCAGATCTCATCGGAAGAACATCCTGATTTCCTCGTATGTTTTGACATGTTGAAAGTTTTGTTTTTATTGCCTTTAAAGGGGTGTTGAATGGATAACGAAACGTTCGTAGATTTTGTTGTAATTTTTCTTTATTGTGATTTAAAAAAATAAAAAAAAAGACGAGGGAAAAAGAAGGAAGGGGATATAGAGTTTTCCTTCTTCTTGTTTCCTCTTTATTATTATTATTTTTTTTAATTTCCAAGAATTTCATAGTTAGATTTGAATGTTGGACGTTAAACATGAATTTAAATGTTGATTAATTCTGAATTTAATTTCTTAATATTTAACGAGATTTAAGAAAATTGAATTCTTTGATTTAAATTGAGTGTTTTTTTGTTGTTTCTTATCAGTGACTGAAGTTAATTACTTTAAATTGCCAGATATGATACTTAAATAGTTGTATCTTTTCGTCAGTTTATTCCCATATTGAAGTTTTAATCGAATTTGAATTAAATGAAATTTTACAAACCTTAATTTCTAGGCTTTTTGGTGGTGCCCTCGCGAAAGTAGAGGGTCGATCTTCCTTGCAGCCATCCTGGGCTCTTCTTTTAACAGACCTACTCGTATTCGCTCGAATTTCAAGAGACCGAGTCCTCTTCGTCACGGAGGAACCACTCCGCCTATCCAGTATCGCCGAAGCTTGCTTCAATGTCAGAAAGAGGCCAACGGAATTTAGATTGCAAATAGCAATTTCTCCGAATGGTACCAACGAGAATGGACACGTTGACGTGGTCCATACTGGTGGTTGCAGTCCTCATAGTCGTCCTAGAAGAAGAGTCCTAATCCTAAGGGCTCCCACACCAGAATTAAAAGCTGTTTGGCACAATCTACTTCAGCGACAGATGTAATTATCCTTCATCTGCTTTTTCTTTCTGGTCGAGGACAAACGTAATAATATTTCTTTTGTTCTAGAATCTACGTCAACACAGGCTGTGGAGATACATCAACTCTAGAAAGCCCGGAGGAAAATCTCAATGTCAATAATAGTTTTAACAGCATGAGAGACAATGCTACGAGCCCTGAGGTAAAGTTAATATTTGTTCTCGATAACAGAAATTTTTTTTTTGATATATTATTCAAGCATACCTCCATCAATATGATGATCAACTAAAATTATTTTTGTACCACACAGAATACTCACACTCAGCAGCAGGAAGAATACAAAGAAAAGTTCGATGACAATCTGGACATCATCAAAGACTCGAATAATCTTGCTCAGTGGGTTCAAAATTCTCATCAGATACCTCCTCCGGATCATGAAATTTCCCTCGAAGAATGGACTGCAGAAGAACTGGCTGCAAGAACCCCAAGGGACAATACTGAAAGGACGATATCAGAATATATCACGGAAGAAAGCACTGCTGTCAATTCAGATGCTGAACAGCAAAGTACGACATCCAGTGCTAGTTTGAGTACTGTCAAGTCTAATACGATGACAAAAAAAAATGGAACACACACAGCAATTAGAGAAACTTCTATTAACATATGTAGAAAATGTCACAGGTGAGATAAATTTATTGTGTGAGTTAATTATAGGCTTCGGATCAACTAGAAGGTTTAAAGAAAGTCGAATGGCATTTTTGAAGATAAGCCAAAAAAGCAACATTAGATACTCAAATAATAACAAAATTTTTTTAGGAATGCAGAGTACAAGTTTCATATGAAGAAGGTAATTTTTTTGTTTTTTAACGAAGAAAATGGTGTCAAACGTTAAACGTATAGAAAAAATACATAAAATACAAAAAATAATACGAGTACACAATATTTGATAAGGTCAATTTACTTCTCTCTAGCATAAAATCCCATAGATTTTCAAATTGTATTTGAACAAACGAAATAAACTTTGCAGTCAAAACATAAACGAAAAAAATAGTAGGCCCATTTTGAATGTTTGCTTGTATGTAGTTATAAGACGTACAAAAAATGAATAATATATATAATAATAATAATAATGAATATAATAAATATAATATATATATAATATTATATAAATATAATAATGAATAATATATAATAATAGTATTGTGAAGAAATTCCATAAAATTATAATGATGATTTAGGATTCTATGGATGTATCTTGAATATCTCAAATACTTTTTTTTAAATTCTGAACTTGAATTAGAAAGAAGAATAATCAAACATAACGAAACTAACTAAACTCTAATTTTAATTACTTTCATAGATAAAGAAACAATATGCTTTTTATGTTAAGAAACAACAACAATCAAACAAACAACAATCTTGGAAAATCTAAGACTTACAGATTGTATAGATTAATTTCTATTTTAAAAATAAAATTCGATTAATTGTTTTGAAATTCTCAGTACTTCAAATTTAATTTAATTTCAAGAATAAGATTTACAGGTCTAAACTGCTTTCAAATTGCTCGATATTTGAAAAATTCACTAATTCAATAAAATTAATCAATTTTCTCTAAAGAGGATTTTAATTTTCAAGTAGTTTTAAATCCTAGAAATTTCTACATATAGGTACTTTTAATCAGTTGAATATAGATTAGCTCTCAAATACGCAGACGTTCATAACTTAATTATTTTCAACTTTCTAAAATTTTAAACTCGTAAACTTGCGTTACGTTTATATTTGAATGGTTGCCAATTCGAAAAGTTTCCATTTTTTAATTTTAACTTCATTCTTTTCCAAATTCGGAACTTTTCCATTTGAATTCTTATTAGTTAAAAAGGATTTATAATTTGAGCTATTTTCAAAAAAAAGAACTTTAAAACTACATCCTTTGATATTGTATAATACTTTTTTTTAAACCTCTTCGAAATAATTTACGTTTTACAAGATAAATTCTTTTACTCTGAATTGTTCGTTCTTGAAGATACTGATACTTGAATATTGTTTATCATTAAATCTTCAATTCAATGAAGGGGGGGGGGGGGGTCAAATTGTCCTAAAAAAGCGTGACATAATACCCATAATACTTGAACGACCCTATATTGTTAAATTCTGGTTAAATTATAAGTTGTTCAATTTGGAATGTTACCTTCTAAAATTATTCAAGTTGAGCACTTTTCAGCTTCCAATAAAAAATTTATTATTTAATTTCCAACGCATTGAATTTGAAGTGATCCAATCATAAACGATTTCAATTTGAGAGTGTATGATTGAAATATGAAGTTGTTCATTTCATAATAGCTGGCTTTGAAATTATTCGATTGGGAAAGTTTTCGACTTACAATGTTTAACTAATTAATTTAAAAACATTTTTTATCAAGTTTCTAGTTTCTAACAATGCAAAATTGATTAAAATTAGAACTATTGAACTAGTGAGAGAAACGGAGAAAATTCGGTTAGTCGCATTTTTTTTTTAAAGTCGAAAAATTCTAAAAAAAGTCGTACAATCCGAGGCCTGTAATTAAGCACCCCCCTTAATTTCAATGTATTGCAATATTCATTTCTGATCAACTCTTCTTAATAAAAATTACATTACTACTTGAATTCTGAAACAATCCTAACCCTGCTCTTAAAATAGAGGAGTTCTTACATTCAAATTAGAGCATTATCACTCTGGTAGTAAAATTTTAGTTAAAAATCTGGACATATTATTGTTTAAATCTAAATCAAAATTGATGGACTAAGAATCTTTCTGAATTCAGGCAACCTTTTTATGAGTCAGAGCATGTTTGTACTTAAAATAAAATTAGAAAGTACCGTTGCAGGTCTGGCTGTCCAACGCCGCCTTTACCACGGGATCCTTTTTCGCCTATTCCTCCTAAAATTTCTATTTTACCACCAACTCCTGATCTCTGCACCAGACATAAGGCCCGAAACAGTTTAACTGATAGTCCTGGACGAAACAGTCCAGCTTGTGCATCCGCTGATGGAAACACTGAGGATGGAAGTGAAGAAGACCTGGATGGTGATGGAGAACCTCCTTACAGGTTTTTATTAAAAATCATATTCGCAAATTCTAACAAACTTTCCTCAGTTTCTGCAACATTAAGAAATTATTATTGAATTTGTTATATCGTCACTCAGAACAGTAATACCTACTTTTAGAGCCTTGAGAAGGTTCGGGACATTGAGCAGCCTCGACCAAGATGATGAAATCGAGGAACAGGTTGAAGAAGAGACTCATGATTCAGAATCTCCTCCTTCAGGATTAAAGGCCTGGACAATGAGGGCTAGTAGCTATGTTGTCAGCAAGATGTCTCTTCTGGAACACCTGGGTGAAGGTGTCGGTGGATATCTTCTGCAGCCTCCGATTCCACCAGAACGTACCGAATATTCCTTGGAAACAAACGATGAGGAAGGCACCACTTCTGGTGGCACTTCCGGCGACGATATTTGGGGTACTCCAACTTCTGGTGGTCCAGACGACGAAAGTTTTGCTGCTAGTCCGGTAAGAGCCTCCGCATCATACGAGATTCGCCAGTTTTCGAAGGTACGGGCTGGCTTATTATTACTGAGCCTTCGTTTTTCAAATCTATTTTGTATTTTTCAAGAGAATTTGCTTTGAGAGCTTTGCCTTTTGTTTGCCAAACATTTAAAGAAAATTCATTCAGTTGAATTGTCATTTTTACTGCATTAGATTTTGTAACTGAGATTTAGAAGAAAAATGAAACAAGGACAATGAATTCTAGAGATACTTGAATGAGAATTAGTTTGATTACACCTACGAAATAAGATTATTAATTCCATTGTACAAGATGATCTTTTACGTTTTATCATCTCTTTAATTAATATCTATTTTAAAACAATCGAATTCACGGTGGGTCATATTTCATATAGATTACTAATTAAAATCGAAAGTTTGTTCAAGTGTTGATGATAATTCAACTCGTAGGTAGGTGACTTGAAATTGATTGCTGAAACAAGAATAATTGATACATTGTTCATTTTTCTAATTGCTTAAACAAAATATGGTGTCTAATATTTCAGGCTTCACAGCATTTTCCTTACTTTTCATCCCTTGCACAAAATAATTCCCTTTTCACCCTTTTTTTAAATTATAATAAATTATTAGAAACCGATAAATTTCTATATCTGAATAACTCTTTTCCTATTCGGTGCAATAATATATGCACTTGACTGTGTCAGTTAAAATCTAAGAATTTTGAGCTGAAAAACTTCAAACTCAAAACATAAAAAATTAAATAATTCAAAATGAAAAAATTCAATTTAAAACAATATGCAACAACTTAAAATAATCAATGCTCGAAAATTACATTTTCTAATAATGTAGATAGACGCTTTTAAATTGCTAAATTTAAAAAATCTGCAAAATTAAATAAATTCTAATTGGAAGCCGTAAAATTATACAATTTTCAAATTAGGAGTACTTAAAATTAAACACTTTGAAAATCTATACCGTAAAAATTGAAGAATTTTTCTCATGTAAGCTTTCAAAACTCAAAATTTAATAACTTTTAATTGCGTGAGCTTATAGAATTAGATAATATGAAACTGGAAGCTTCTATAATTAAAAATTCAGGGATTTCGGAAAAAATCACCCTATTTCATCTATTTTGAGAGAATTTTGAGCTGTGAAGCTTGACGTTTTCACGCTTCAAACAAAATTTAAAGGAAATAATATTGTTTCAACAATATTTTATCACCATTAAAACATTTGCATTTGATTTTCAGTAAATTCGCCAACATTAAAATTGCCAGAGTATCATTAATTATTAAGCACATATGATTGAAATCAATCATGGAAGTCGAAAATATATTCCGATGGAAATGAATGCACAGTAACATTACAAATCAAATATCGATCGCTTTTGCTCTCTTATTTTGTATGAATTTCGCTTCGAGCATGTGATAAATTATTTTATAATTCGGTAATAATATTTTCTAAAAAAAATAATTACGACTTGAAATAGAAAATGCTTTAATGAGGTATTTGTTAGAAAATTGATTTCATTGTTATAAAGTCTAAACAACTTATAATTAATTTAATTCTTTGAATTTATTTTGAAAAATTTGGTAAGTTTTGGGTTATAGTAGCCAAACAAAATTATTGTCAATTTTCGAAATTAGGGGTCGTCCGTATAATACGTCACGCGTTGGGGAGGGGGGGGGGGGCAAAAAAGTTT
>JAUMHM010000086.1:8118963-8130789 GCA_032362435.1 Melikaiella ostensackeni
AGACGCCCCTCTGGAAGGTGACGCTGTTAGTTGTCACGCGATGTTTTCCAGATGAGATAGTAAATCTGGTTTTCCAAGGGGGTATCAAACTCCCTATACTATGTGTAGATGAACCTTCAAGCTTTCCAACAAACAGATGATAAGTTTATGGGAGGTTGAATCTAAAGCTTTCTGGTAATTAATCTAGGCCATTGACAGATTGCGATTGTAGGCTGCAGCTTCTTTGCAGACGTTTCTGTCGAATAGCAGGTTTTTCCGACAGCCGGCTACGCCTCTTTTCGATTCACGTTGTTCGTCAATCTCTCTCCACACAGGTCAAATTGTCCGAACAATCCTGTCGTTCAGGATAGCTGTAAAGCTCTATACAGCGGTTCAGATAAGTTATTGGCCTGTAGTTCCTTGGGTTGGACAAGTCGCCTTTCTTTGGTAGGAGTACAGTGTGTCCTAACACCAGCCACTGCGGAATGGGGCGTCTCCGACTTTAAATATGAGGTGATGATCCGGGCCAGATGTTGGTGTGTAGAAGTAAACTTCTTCCACATTTACCGCCTTTAATTCAATCTGAAGTGCAAGTTTATGTATAGAAGCGATTAAGTTGACTCGCTGAAGTGAAAACAGTACCGAATTATCCATAAGGCCAATACAGGCAATGACCTAGGGGCCCCAGGACTTGAGGGCCCTTAGGAGTTGTGTCTTCAAAATCTGGAGACTTTTCAAACTACTCTGCCGTCAATCAGTAGAGGCCAACGTCCATGAAGTGATGGTATTATAATAGTAGAGAAATTCACTTTATTTTCCTATTCCGGGAGATAACCGTAGCTGTGTAGCAGATCGAATTTACCAATTCTGCACTTCTTACGAGTACTAAATTCGACCTGAAAATTAGGTTCATTCTTTGACGGTTAGTCGTTCGATACGTATGATTTCAAAGGAAAAAAGTAAAATGTGTGAAATTAAAAAAAAAGTGCCAAAAAATGAAAATTCCTTCTTCACATCAAATCAAGATCTACGTCATGATTTAAATGTACTACAAAAATCTAAAGAACACATTAAAAAAGAATATTTGAAAATGTTACACCTCAAACTCAGAAATGTACTTCAATTCAGAGATGAACTTGAATTTAGCAAACAATTGTCAGAATTTGAGATGGTCAATATTATAATTTCAGAATTTAATCATACGTTTTCTTAAATTCAGATCAACTTTACTTGAATTCAGATAAATTTTTACTGAATTTAAGTTCATCCCTGAGTTTGAGTACATTTCTGAATTTAAGATGTAACATTTTTAAGTATTCTTTTACATTGTGAAGTCCTGTTGATTATAATTCGGAACCAGCAGTTGAAAGCGAAAAGATGGTATTGAAACTGCGCAATATTTATTTTATAGATTCATTATTTTATAAATACAAACTGTGAAGCATGTATGTACTGCAATAAATATACATGGAAAGTATAATAAAACTATTATAAAATATTTCTCTTCTTCATTTCTACAACTCTTTGATATTATTTCTTTCTGTTAGAGACAAATGGAATTTTTTTAATTAGTTATTGGGAACTAATGTTCATGCATTGTAATTAAATTATTCAGTTACATGTCAAAGATATTTGAGTCGAAAAAAGAGGTAAGAGTAGGGCCCCATAAATAATTATGGCCTGGGGCCCCAAATTTTCCTAATTCGACACTCAGTGAAAATATAAATTAAGGACGTAAGATGTAAACAATGTGAATTTTTCTGTTTTGTAAATTGATTTGCTCATGATTACGTAGATAGTAAGGTTCATTTCTTCATTATTAGAGATACTTAAAACAAAATCCAAATGCTGTGAAAGTGAAACAAAGTATTTGAATATATGTAAATCGCTCCTAAATTTGAAAAAATATATCTCCCAATTTTGTGTACTACTAATCTCTCCGCGTTACCTGTCGGCAAGGTAGTTTTTACATTGGAAATAAAACTTGGAAAAAAGCAACTAAAAGTAGAAAACTCATCTCTTCTTAGGTAACAAGATATTGAGCTCGTTGTTTTGCAGAACTGACTTTCGGATGTATTAACTTTCTAAATAAATAAATGTATAATTCGGAGCGAATGTGGAAATTCAGACATTTCTAATTTTACCAAGTTTGGCATTCGAGATTTCGAAACTTGTGACTTTCCGCAAATTTATTTATAAATGCTAAATTTATCAAGTGGCCAAAAAATAAATTTCAAAATTACCCACTTCGCCCAATTTAAAATTCCAAAATTGGATTCCTTGAAAATTTGTTTCGCCATTAAAAATTTATCAATTCGCCAAAAAACAAATTCCAACTTTGGAATTCCAAAAGTTGGTTCTATGTGAATTTATTTCGAAATTATGTATTTATCAATTCGCCAAATAATAAATTGTTAAAGTTACGAAATTCACCAAATTCGAAATTCCAAAACTTTTTGCAAATTTCGTCATAAATTTAAGATTTATCCAGCGACAAAAAGTAAATTTCAAAGTTACCCACTGTGCAAGATTCAAAATTCTAATATTCTGAAATTGGGTTCTTCGTCAATTTATTTCGAAATTATAGATTCATCAGTTTAGCAAATAATACATTTTTGAAGTTACCAAATTCACCAAATTTGAAAATCCGAAATTCCAAAACTGAGTTGTTTGCAAATTCATTTATAAATATTAAAATTATCCAGTACCAAAATGAAATTTCAAAATTACTCACTTTACCTAATTTTTTCAAAAATTGTGACACAAATTTGGGCTGCATGTGAGAGTCGCTGGCGACTAGAAATATACCACGTCCACACGTCATATATGTTTTTCCTGTTCCTTCGCGTCGGGACTTCTGAATTTTGAGTAGCTAATTACGCTGTATACTCTAATAAATCGCGAAATCGTCGTTTTATTTATAAAGTCCGGAGTTCAAAATATAAAGTTACGCCCACGAATACTTCGTCAGTGTCAGAGTTCTGTGTAAAACAATAAGTTTGCAGATGTGACTCTATAACGCTTCTGCTTTCTACCCTCTCTTTCTCGACATCCGTCTGCTCTCAGATTACAAAAAATTAATACTTTCACCCAAAATACTAATTTCCCCGGCATGAGAAGGTGTCATTGCCAGATTCATCAACCCCAGGACTACATACAATTTCGAATATTAGGTGAGTCTTCATTATTTAATTCTAACAGGTTCGCCGCGAATTATATGCGAGACCAGTGGCGTATCTATAAAAAAAAATCCAAGTTCGATTATTCAACACCCTTAAAGATTGAAGAATCGGTCGTCATGCTTCGCGCTCGTTTTTATATGTTCTTCATGTAAAAATGACTAAATTTGTTTTTGATTTCAAATGAAAGAGGAAATTCATCTACTTGAGGCTCTATCGGCCTTAAGAAATACAATCTCATCAGAATATTCGCACTCGATTTTCCACATTCATTTCTTGACCTTTCTAATAAATTATATAATTAAAATAATTCATTGTTTTCCGAATATATTAAAAGGGAAAAAATACTTTCGAAAATCATAAATTCAATTTTTTCGCCGAAACGTAAGATATGAGAAGATATTTCAAAGAAAAATTATTGGCTCTAAAAAGATTCACAAATTTTCCATTGAACACTTTTGACCACTTTCATTCAATGTTTCTGACAGTATTTTTCACGATTGAAAAGAATACTACTTACCCTACAAAAAAAGTGATCGATGGCATTCTTTTAGATCTTTTTAACGCCAATAATTTTTCGTTGTAATATTTTTTTTATATATCACGTTTTTTGGCGGAAAAATTCAATTATGTCTTATATAAGTGTGCCAAAGCGCAATCCAATCCAAAAATTCTTGCGAAAGTTGTCGTGCCCACAGATGACGGACGACGGACGACGGCGAAGGACAGACACTGGCGTAAAAACCGTTTTCTCTCCCACAGGGGGTCTCAGCACGTGGAGATTTGATGAAAATTGGGAAAGCGATTTTTCCCACAAAAGCAATGCCTTCTCATACGATCAGAATGTAAAAAAGTATTCAAGAAGTAGCCTCTGTGAATCAGGCAAAATTAGTTTTAAAAAGAAGAATAGTGTGAAAAATACTTCAAACTAAAAAAGAATGTATTTAAAAGTGAAACTTTTTTCATACTATTCTGTATGTAAATAACTGCGCCGAAGACTGCATCTAATAAGATGATCAGAGTTGAGATTTTTTCTTGACTCTCACCAATTACCTATTGAGATTCCATTGGGTGACTATCAATTTGCCAAAACACTATTTGTCAATGGCGATCCGTTTTAAAAAAAAAATACTTTTTCCAACATTTTTTTTATGGATTGAAATGTTTATTTATTGAGTTCTCATGTGAGATTAGGTAAATGTAACATTTTTCTACCAGAAAAGACAAATTTAAAAAAAAAATACTTGGATTTTCAACTAAGAATGATAAATTTTCAACCGAGGAGATGAAATTTTAACTCATCTGTTGGATATTCAAACAAAAAATGGATTTTTAATCAAGGAGCTCAAATTTTAACCAAAAAGATGACTTTTCAACCAAACAGTTAGATTTTTAACCAAACAAGATAAAAAGAAGCAATTCCTACCAGGAGAGATGAAGTTTTAGACCAAAAAGACCAAATTTAACAAAAGAGTTGAATTTTCCACCAAGAAAGATTTTTCAGTTCAGAAAGAATAACTATTTTAACCAAACTGTTGTAGTTTCGAGCCGAAAAGACTAATTTTCTACAAAACAGTTGAATTTTCAATTCGAAAATATGAATTTTCGACATCAAAGTTAATTTAAAACCAAGTAGTTCATTTTTTTACCAGAGTAGTTTGAGTTTCAACAAAAAAAGACGAAATTCAACTAAAATGATGAATCTTTAACCAAATAAGTATTCAAAGAGACGATAAAAAAATATCCTGATGATTTACGATTAAGCCTATACAAAATGTTCAACAGCACTTTTATTTGACCTCTCAAAACCACAAATTGTACCCTTTTGTCTTTTTTTTTCATCTCGCGTCGTTTGTCTGAAAAATTAAGTTCAAAATACACCAGAACCACGATTGACTTTGAGTGTCGGGTATTGCCTTGATGACCGTCACTCCGTTCTGAGAATTTCTATGATGCAAATAGTCAGGGGGAACTGCGTAACTCCGCTGAGCTCTCGCGCCTCTCTTTCGGCGAGAGGTTCCAGTGTATTTCAATACCATTTTTCATACCTAAAAAACAAACTATGCCTCCTACCAAAAAATGTTTAGAGGAAAGCTTACGGGTCTTAGTAGAAGCGACAATTTTGGTATCATAACTCTTGTTTGTATCTCGGGCTACTTGGCTCAAAATTTGAATTTTAGATTGAACTACGGATAGCCGTACAAATAATTTTCAAATTTAGAAAAAAATGATCTCAAAAATGTTGAAAATGCTCTCACTTTTTGAATTTTTATACAACATGGCTAGCTAACGAACTTGCCCTTCAGATCTCGACGCTAAAAAAGTGTACGAATAGCCAATCCAATAGATTGATTATTTCAAAAGTTATCATGCTCACAGACAGACAGACACACTCGTAAAAAACTGTTTTTCGAGTTCAGCGGGTCTCAAAACGTGGACATTTGACAAAAATGGCGGGGAAGGGGGGCGGGAAATTTCACACAAATCTAATACCTTCTCTGATGAGAATGTAAAAATATATCTGATTATTCAGTTAAGAGCAGTGACATTTGAGTCGTTATTCATCTTCATTGTCTCTTCGAAGCAATCAAATTGATACTTGTATAGCCATAATTCTATTGAAATATTATTTATGCTGCCTAAACGACCGTGAAATTTATAAAAATCTAAAAAAAATCGACTTTTTCGCTATTTTCTTACAGTTATATCAATTTTATCGATTATTTGACCACGAAATGTGGAATGTATGTTATTGGGAATATATTTTTAATATATTGCAACAATAATATGTAGAGAAGGTTGGCATTCTAATAATTTTTATTGACTCTGAATTACAGGGAAATATCTGAGAGTGAAATATTGCTTTTTATTTCACGATAATAGTTATTTGTGATACAAGCACAAGCCTCTAGTATGATTAAGTTAACAATCCGAGATAATCAAGCAAACGATCCTGGGTACTCTCGTTTACACTCCAGGATCATCAGGTTAACAATCCAGGATCGTCAAGCTGACACTCTGAGATGGTCAAGATGAACATACCCATTTTTGACACTCCGCGGAAGTTAAATTACACTATCTAGAGGGCTGCACTATAGTGAAGCCTCCAGTATAGTCAGTTCTACACTCCAGAAATTCAGTCTGACTATCCATTTTTCTCCGTGTAGGCTTTTTAGTCGAGGAGGATGTTTTCAGCAGGATCAGTCGGTGAGCCATATGCATAGTAACTCGTAGGCGAGACGTGGGCGGGGCCCGAGGCCGGCTGACTGCTCCTTTTGAAAACATCATTTGAGCCAAAAAAAGATTATGCGCTTATAACATACATTATTTTTTCCTGAATTGGTATGAAAGAGTGAAAAAACAACTATGTATGCTTGGGAGGATCCTTGCGAATATTCGCTCCATAACGTTGACGAATTCCATTTGCTTGACAGCCCGTAAAAATATATCAGCAGAACATTTTGAAAGGGTGATGTGCGGTATTCTTTTTGACAGGCTACAAAACGATTGTAACCGACGTGGATCATCAATACACCGAACGTTACTCTAGGACCGCATACTTGACCCTTCGGAAAATGTAAGTCGAGACGACATGGAAAGGGGGGATTCTGTCAACGAACTCACAACAGCTATTTTTCGAAGAAGTTGACTTTTCGCGGAAATAGGCAGTCTATCACGTTCCGATTTTCCAGCGCAACAGCCCTGTACAAGGGTTGGGATACGTACTTCGAACTGTGCATCAAAACTGGGGCATAAAATTTTTTTATGGCAGATCCGAGATGCGCACTTCAGACTGCGCGTCAAAACTGCAGTAAAAAGTCATTATAGGGCAGTTGTGAAGACTAGTCATATGAAGTGTCACTTCATGGAACGAAAAGAGGTGCCAAAAAGCGACTTTCTCATGCCTATGTCGGAAAAAAAATTTTGTCGGATCTGTATACTCGAAATTTCTCTATTTCGCCGCTAGGCGTTTCCTTAAGCCTAGCAGAAGTACTTTCGAAATAACTCTAGGCACGATTTGACGATTCGCAACCCGTGTGTAGAATTGCTTTTTCAAAGTGCGCGTGTGCGATAATGGCAGCTGGTGTGTAAATTAACTACTTCCCACACTGTGAGGTCACTGTGTTAATAAGAGCCACTTCCCACATTATATAGAGGATCATAAAGTGCATCTTCAGAAGTAAGGTTTGCAAAAAAGAACTTTTCGGTGACTGATTTAAGTGAAAATGATGTCTATTGTACCTTAATTTGTGTCTGCAATAACCCTTAAAATTACAGAGAAATTGCTTTGGTCAATTCTATTGCAAAAATTTTCACACGAAATCTTTCGTCAAGCGTGACTAGATGGGCTGAGATAGAAATCTGCCTTCCATAGAATCAGGCGGATTTCAGGGCTACACGGATACCACATTAGACCACATTTCCACCCTGAATGCATTAATTCAAATCCAGCTTGCTATTTCAAAACGTATGGTCTTTGCGTTTTACATAGATTTCAAAAAATCCTATCCCTCAGTTAATATCTCGCTTCTTTGGCAAAAATTACTCAGGAAGGGAGTGAGTACAAAATGGTTAAGAATCATCAAAAGTTCATATGATAATGCTTCTGCGAATATTGAGACTAGTTCCAGCCCTACCACTTCTGTTAAGGTTACTCCAGAATTTCTCCAGGGCGATATTCTCAGTCCTCTCCTATTCGCTTTCTTAATCTTTAACTTAGAGGAATACCTAAGAAACCACGGGGTAATAGGAATTTCGGTCGATCATCTAATTGATGTAATTTTACTCTCAAGCTGATCTTTAATTTAAGAATAACCTGATTGAGGAATACTGTAAATTTCTTTCAAGTAAATGAATCTGAATAAAAAATTGTATTTTTTCATAGAGGTTGTCCGCAAAGTTATAGTTTCTATTTATCTGGGGTTCAGCTTGAAGTAGTTGAGGAGCATTTCTATTTAGGATGCATTTTTTCAAGTTCGGGGCTTTCCTTTAGAGAGGCCACCGAGACAATGACTTCAGCAATCGTTTCTATGGGCGCAGTTCTAAGAATTCTGTATTCTGCGGGATCTGATGGTTGGTGCACTCAAATCATGCTTTTTTGGAGTCTCACGCTCAGTGTATTGTATTACGCTATCACAGTCTGAGGTTTAAGATATACTGAAGTGATCGAGAAGCTTTAATCGAGTTTCTTCAAAAGAGTCTTAAGTCTTCCGTCTTATACACCGAATTATGCCTTGCGACTCGAAACTGTTAGATTAAAATTGACTTATGATATTTTTAAACTAGCACTAAGTTGGCTGGAGAGGCTGTTAGAAATGGAGGACCAAAGATATCCCGTACAATGCTTAAGGAAATTAAATTCCTCAGCACCTAAGCCTTCGAGTAGTATTAAGTTCAATTGAGTTTTGCAATTACAGAAGTTTTTCTGCATGTGTAACTCAGCTCATTCATGGCCGGAAATGAATGTCATGATCTCATGAAATAATAAAGAGACAATTTTGTTTATTTTTCGGTACACTTAAAGTGTTCAGATTATGGTAGGATACGAGAATCCATAGTCTCCAGGTGTTTCCATACATGTCCTTAGTACCAGGCATCCAACCTTAACTAACCTTTCGTCTCCTTTTTTATGTCACAAGCACAATTGTTCAGCTCAGGCTCCTGAGTTTAATCAGAGGTTGCATGCGTATCAGGTGAGTTTGAATTTACGTGTGAGTCATCTGGAATCTGTTCGATATGCGATCCTGGGAAAAGAGAGAATTTGCATCATCTCTTAGCTACTTGTCCTGCTTATGCAGGATTTAGATCTTCCATTTGTCAAGAGCCTCCATCTGACACATCCAGTGGACAATAGTGATTATACTTTCTCAACTCTAAGTCTCCGGAGGAACTCCGCAAACTCGGCTTTCTTATGTCTAAAATCTTGCGTCTTAGATTATTTGTATTGGAATCATAGGTGTCGACATGTCACTGTAAGTGTTATAATATCGTTCTAATGTTTAGTTTATAATTGTAATTGACGTTGTGTGCCTTGCACTCTGCTTAAATACTTGTCAAACAAATTGTATGTTTTCCACTCATTGGTAATGGTCAATGACGAGGAGGCAAATTCTTTTGTATTTTCTTTCTAATTTGTGTTTGTATATTGAAAAAAGTCAATAAATATTTTTTATAATTTCATTATTAAATTTCAAGGACGCTTAGGCAAAATATTTTTTTTTGTATATTTCTCACTATACAGACATGAATTAAGGTATACTGAAAAACTTTTGTACTTTATTTGGACAGTCAAAATTCATTTTATCGTGAATTAAAAAACAATGTATCAGCGTTAGAAATTTTCTTGTAATACAAAGTCAATAAAAAAGATTTTAATGTCAACCTTCTTCATATATTATTGTTGAAATATATTGAAAATATATTCCTGATAACATATATCATAGATCGCATGGTCAAATAGTCGAGAAAATTAATATAACTCTAAGGAAATAGCGAAAAAGTCGATTCTCAAAGATTTTAAAAAATTATTTAATAATAATGGAAAAATAGAAATAAATGAGATAATAAAATGAATAATGATATATAATAATAATAAGTAATAATAGTAATAAAATAATAAAAAATAAAATAATAAAATATATTCCCGATAACATATATCACACATTTCATGGTCAATTAGTCGAGAAAATTGATATAACGCTAAGGAAATAGCGAAAAAGTCGATTTTTGAATATTCTCAAAAACTCAAAGGTCGTCTAAACAGCGTAAAATATTTCAATGGTAATTGAGATCTCATAAAAAATTTTCTGATCTTCAAATGAGAAGAAGTGTGTTGCTTTTAGTGCTTTTTGACTGTATCTACGATGCGGAGACACAATAATTTTTCATTTAATGAAGCTTAAGGGGAGTATGCTTTACTCCCAAAAAAAGTTTCAATCCATATCAGAACTATGAATGTAGAACTTTATTTTTTTTTCGACACGCTCTACTGCATACTAGTCTTTTATATTAAATTTTATGTTCGTTATATTCTGAAATCAACTTATTCAAATAAAAAACAAGTGATCGTTATAAAGGTAAGGTAATCTGATTGGTAATTTCTTGAAAATCCCTTAATATATAAACAAATTTTGCTGGAAGTAAACTATCGATCACCGAAAAATAATACGAGTAGTTACTCGTGAGACGTAAAGTGATGCAGCAGTTTACTTGAGGCTTTGGGTACGGTGCATCTTACTATGTAGTTTCCAATCGTGGCTCACTCCATTAAACAGAGTTTCATTCCTGACGTTCGGTTGCGCTTGGTTACTAGAAGCATTAAAACTATGATCTTTGTATCACCCCGAAATACAAGCCAGGTTGGGATGAGAAAGAATGTTGCCCGATCGATATTATTGATCTTAGTTCTCATTTTTTTCGTAGCTCGTGGTATTCATTGGTTGCAGGACAAAGATTAGAGCACGATTTTCCTTGATTAGTAAGCAGCATGAGAGGGCAGAAGAGAGAGGAAAATTAATTTGAATAACAAGAGGGTAGAAATTAAAGGACTGGAGTGCGTAAGTCCCGGCAGTGGAATGACTAAAGCTCAAAATTATACCTGAAAATATAGTGCCAAGACAGTTCTCAGCGCCAACTTTCTTTATACCGTGACCTGACGAGAGAAGGAGCGAAATTTGAAAGAAATCACAAAAGAGAGTGTAAAAAAGAAACGACAAAATATACAAGTGTCAGTAAAATCCACCGGAAGGCCTTTCCCATGTCTAAACATGGAAAATATCCGCCAAGAAAGAAATCATGGGTTTGGAGTAAACCTGAAAGTGAAACAGAGTTCACCAACCGTGATTGAAATTCGATATAGTGAGAAATTTTACTGGAATTTTCCCAGGAAAGTGGGGGTGTGTGAAGATTTTAAAAACCCGAAATCGACGGGTCAGGTGGGGTCGAAGGTTCGCAACTCGGTCCGAAAGTTCGGTTGATAAATTTCCTAAGAATTCCTGTAATTTGAGGTAATTTTACAGGTAATTTATAGTAACTTGCGATAAATGACCGAAAATTTCCGGGAATTTTTAGAAATTTTCCAATCGAGCTTTCGCAGGTCAGGTCGCAAACCAGAAACCCGATCTGGCCCGATCCGAAGTCATTTTGAACACCTCTATATAGGAATCGTTTGTTCCTCAGGATTTGAAACTCAGAATTCCTAATTTTAGCTATAATCATGGAGAAAAAAATCGAAGTATGATAGTATGAGCACCTCTCACGCGTTTATGGCAGGTTTTTTTCTTGTTACCCTAGCCAGAATTCATGAATCCTAAGCACGAGTAAGTCTTATCATGGGAAAGTACAACGTTCGATGCTATAAGAGCAGTCTCGCCGCTCGATAAAAGCTACTCGACCGTGCTACGATGTTAACAAACCCTTGCGATTTCAGTAAGGGATTCATGCAATGAAGGTCTTAGGCCACGCCTACTGTCACCTGCTGTCTCGTAAGTTGGAGTCCGTGGAGCGCATGCGTAATGAGCCTAAGACTTCCGTTGTAAGAATCTCATACCTAAATCGCAAGGGTTTCTTGCAACCACGGTACGGTCAATTGGAAGCTTTTCTCGGACGGCAATACTATTTTTTAACGAGCGTCTCATTGCACACAAGATGCCGCCGTGCGGATATTCAA
>JAUMHM010000086.1:8137263-8150526 GCA_032362435.1 Melikaiella ostensackeni
GGTGATACATGGACCGGAGAACAAGGGGGAGAGGAGTATAACGAAAAAAGAGAGAGGAACGAAGAAAAGGGGGTTTTTGTAAGAAATTTGAGGCATAGGAAAACGGATCGGGAGGGCTGGAGGCTTCTAGACTTGTTGGGAGAGGCGAGACGGTTTATTTGTAACAGAGATACCAAGGCGGATTAAGAAGGAGAAATGACGTTTGCAGGTAAAGAGGTCACTGTAATAGATTACATTCTGGCAGAAGAGATACCAAGAAAGCTGATGGTTAAAATGGGAGTGGGCACTAAAATAGGTTCTGAGCACTTTCCGGTGATAACGGCATTGCGTTATGGAGGATCGAAACGCGGTAGGAAGAAGATAAAAGGAGTGGGGAAGAGGAAATTGAAAGTGGGCAGTTAGGGGGAAGTTTAGTTAAGAGAATTTAGAAAAAGAATGAAAAATGAAGAGGTAGGGAGTATGGAAGAGAAAGGAGTAGACACGCTGATAGAAAAAACGTAAGAAAGTGATTAATAAGGTAAAGGAGAAGGTGAGACCAAAAGGGGTTGGAGAGGAAGGTAAGAGAGGTTGTTGAGACGAAAAATGCAGGGAAATTGAAGAAAGGGTGAAGGTGAGTGTAAGAAAATAGAGAAAAACGGAAAAGGAGAAATGGGAACCTCAATAGGAGTCAAAGAGATCACGAGAGAATGTTGAGTGAAAAAGACAGAGGGAGAAGGAAAAGTTCATGGAAGAGGTTAAGAAAGCGGCAAAGGAATGGAACGAACAGAAATTGATAAACAGGGAGAGAGGAGGCAGTAAGAGCATAAATGAGAAAATCTGGATGGACGAGTAGACGGAATATTTCAAGAAACTGCTAGGGGCGTGGAAAATAGGGTAAGGAGTAGAGGCAGAAAGACAATAGTGGGAAACGAAGACAGCGGAAGCGAGATTAGTAGGGAAGAGGTGAATCAGGCAGTTTCAAGGCTGAAAAGAACATAACAACAGGTGAAGATGGCTTGAATGGCTTAGAGAATGAAGCACTGAAACATTGTGGAGAAGAAGTGGAAGAAGATATGTGGAGGACTTTCAATGATGTTTGGAGAGGCGAAGGGTGGCCGGAGGAATGAAAGACAGGGCTGGTAGTTTTTAGAAATAAGAATATTCCTCAATAAACAGTTTTTTGTAAGAATAACGCTCAATTTCTTCCTAAATCGACTTTCTTTGGCATTTTTACGACTTTTTTTCAATTTTTGCCAAGTTTTTTTTTATTTCCCACCAAGAACAAACTTCTCGACTAAATTCAGATTCAACCAAAAGATGAGTAAAAAATTGATACGGAGATTTTAATTCAGTTGTGCAATACAATTACATAAAGTAATAATAAACATCGAGAAAGTTAGAAAACTGTGTCAAAGATATTTAAAACAAAACAAAAATTTCAATCAAACCATCGATATCCCGGCGAGCAGTGATATAGACAAGTTGCATCAATGTTCCGAGCATTGATAGGGACAAGAGGTAGGTTTTTAATATAGACATGCTAAATCTCATACAGCCGTATTATGTACACCGGCACAGTGCCGGTTTTCACGATTATTTTTGATTGGAGCAATACAAAGTACCATTTCTAGATAAAATATAAATCTTGGATGATAAAACTATACCGTGGTATCAATATTTTTATGATTTTCATAGTTTAAATCTACACTCATCGCCCGTAAATGTGCCCCCCGTTTTTGAGCCGGCCTCTCGGTCGTTCTCGCTTGACTGCTTGTGTCTCCCCCCCCCCCCCCCTGTGCGTCCTTTGATACCCTATACTGAAGCTCATCGCAAGGACAGGCAGTACCGTATTAGAAGTTGTTTACCAAAATCAAAGAAAAAACTTTTTTGCCAGTGAGCGTAAAATGTCTAATCTTTCAACAAATTCAGAATGGCGATTCAAGAAATGCGATCTTAAATCAATACAAAATTAGTGAACGTTTTTCACGCAAAATTGTTCAGTGCGCCGATGGTTATTAATAAATCCAACGACTTTGAGTTCAAAAACAAAAAAACAATCAGATCTGCTGAGAATGCTCAATTAGAGGCCGCTTTATTGAAATGGTTTATCCAAAAACGAGACTTGGGTCAACCGATTCCGGTATCGATGCTCCAGGAAAAAGCTCGAATTTTCAATGAAATGTTTAAAGGGCCAGCAACCTTTAAAGTAAGTTGTCAAAAACGTATGCATGCAGAGATAAATATTCAATTTAGGGATGATATAACAATAATTTTAACCAGTTTACTGGTTAATGCATGATTTTCAAATTCAGCGTAACAATGATACATAACCTCAAAAAATGACAGCTGTTGATATTGTTGATATTATGATTATGATAATCAATTTTAGTTTTATTAATTGCTCATTATGTTTAATTACATGATTAATTAATAATTATGTATTAGTGCTGTGGCGATACATTTGCATCGATGTTTTGATAATTTTTAAAAGATTGTGAAAATGCTAAGATAACGGACTCAGAGAATATATGAACGGACCTGAGTGTTTACTCACTCGTCGCCCTAAATCCGGTTGAAACTAGATTTTGATAGCCCTCGTTACTGTGTCGACCAGACCCGAGGGCGGCACAGTTACGGGAGATAAGTGTATTTTATTCTCCATTTCTCACGACGGCAGCGTAAGGTTCTCCACAATAGAGGCATCTACCTTATCACACTCATGTAAGTGGGCAATAAAATTTATGCGAAAGTGCTTAGGAAGAGGCTGGAAAAACAGGTGAAAGTAAAGAGAAGTATGCCACACAACCAAACGGGTTTTATGAACGGGATCGGGACCAAAGATAACATTCACGTGCTCAATTTTCTAGTCAGTAGAAACATAGGGCGGGAAAAAAGGAAACTAGTTGCACTGTTTGTGAATTTTAAAGCAGCTTTTGACTCCATGAACAGAAGGGTACTACGGAAGGCCATGAAAGGGAGAGGAGTAGATGAAGGTTCGATAGAGAGAATGAAAGAGATATTTGTTAAGACTAAGATAAGGATAAAGATAGGAGAAAAGAAAGAGGAGGAATTCTGGACAGGAAGGGGACTCTAAACGGGAATGGTCAGGGTGAGGAATGGATGAAGAAGTTGGAAGAGTTGAGGGAGAGATCTGGTTGCATGGGATAGGGAAAAGCCAAAAAATGACTCTCAAAGAAGTAGAGAAATGAAGTAGTGTTACGGAAAAGAGCTACAATTTTCAGATTGGTAGTAGTAAGAGGAAACGGAAGCCCAGGACAAGGTCGCACGTGTCTAAGATTTAAAATGGTGGTTACGACGATATGTAAGAAATAGTTGGTAAGGTAGTACATAAGGAATGTAGATGAGAAAACATGTAATGATTCTGTAAAGATTTTTGAATCCGTATGAGGGAGAGAGATTAAACGAAAGAGAAGAAGAATTGATATCATTTTATTTCGATTAAATTAATTAACCGTGAAACCAGACGACATGAATTTCACTTGAAATGAATAGGGGTCAAGTATGGTGAAATGGAAGCCATCAACTTGGGATCAAAAGTCATACTTTGGGTTTATCTAAAATAAGTAGTCATATCGCGAAATTATTTCGATGCTCCGAGGTGGTAAGCCAAGTTTGTAGTAACTATTATCTAGTTGTCGTCATCTAGAAGCGTAGGAGGCAGTACCTTTGAGTTTAACGCAATTCATTAGATGCCTAACCAACTAAGCGCATGGGGTACCAGCGAGGCGAGACAAATGCAACATAGACTCGCCAATTTCCTCAAGTGATTTTAGTTAGTTCGCGATTGCAGCTTCCTGAATTAAATTAAGCGTATATCAGAATCCAAAGAAAATTGCCTGTTTACAGCACTTTCAATGTGCTGATGTAAATTTATTCTGCCACTCACGCTCTTATAGCGCTCAAAAATATTAGATTGAATTGAGAGGACGTCGGAAATAATCTACACGGCTAGCGCGAGAGGTACTAAAAATCATTGATGACTTTGACACATGATAATTCGGTCGCAAATAAAGATAGATATATTTTTTTTGAGCAGCCAGAAAGCTCATACAATTCCACGTCGAATAACTCCTAGTAGAGATATTTCTAACTTTTTAAACAGTACGTATCACGTAAGAAGTTTAAAAAGAAATTGAGAATTTTTCCAATTTTCTAACTTGACTTCAACATGTGGCATACCCTAGGAAACTTGTAGCAAAAATATGAAATTTACTTAAGATTTATTTGAGATATTTGACAAGTCAGAAATATTTTCTCAAGGGGTCACTAGGCGTGGAATTTTATAAGCTTTCTAACTAATTATCAAAAAAATGTCTATCTTTTTTCCGACCGATTGATCGTGTTTCAAAGTCATCAGTGATTTTTAGTAACGCTCGCGCCCTTTTTAAAAATTCAAATTGATCAAATTGGTCTCATTTTTCAAAACAAAAATGCCGACTAATGAATTCACAATTTGAAAAAAATAGGAGAATGTATATTTTTATCAAAGTAAATAATAGCAACTTCACATTTCCTCAACTAACACTCAACACTTGATTTATTTGCCCTCGGTTCATTGTCTTTCGAGAATTCAGCCAGCTCGCATTCGTGGACGAGGGGGTCCAAGGGGCCGAGAGAGAGGTGCTGTGAGTTCAGCGGAGTTCAGCAGTTCCGTAGCCACAAAGCGGGCAGTTCGAACACTCGCGTGTATATTTCACATTTAATTTTAGATACATGTGAAAAATTCTCTTTTTAATAATTAGTCTTCATTATTAAAAAAGGTCCATCCCTTATGATAAGAAGAATGTGCATTTGTATAAAATACAGTTATTAAATATTATGTATTCCTACTGAAAATGGTTGACACGCCCCTGACTTGTTTATATCGTAGAAATTCTTGGAACGGAGTCACGATCATCGAGGCAATGCCCGAGACTCAAACTAAATCAAGAGTTGAGTGTATTTTTAATATAATGAGTGTATCAACCTGTTGTTTTGGGGAATGATGGAAAATATAATGTAGCTAGGCTGCTTAGTTATAGAAAATGTTTTTTATTTTTAAAAATAAAACCAATTTGATAAACTTTATTCCCTCCAAAAAGGGCTCTGTGACCCTATTTGTGATTATATGACAAACTGTCCTTAGACAGCATCCATTATTAATTACATAAGGCTTTTTTGGGGGGAGGGTCTAGAAAATCCTACGATTTCTTGCTTGGAGGAGGGGGGGGGGCAGACTAACAAATTTCTTTCGTAAATTTAAAATTTTTCAAAGCATGTGAAAAATCACAAGAAAACGCTTCGAATTTCATGAACATTGTACATAATTGAACCGATTAAAATCCTTGGAAATCCTCTGAAATACTTCAAAATCTGTGGAAATCTCTTTAACTTTTTTGAGATTCCGTGAAATTGCTTGAAGTCTTCAACATCCCCTACAAATCCCTTTTAATTCTTTAAAATTCGTGAAAATCCCTTAAAATCTCTAAAAATCGGTCACAATCCGTGAAAATCAGTGAAATATTTCGAAATATTACGAGGTCTCTCGAAATATTTGAAATTCCTTTACAATTCATTAAAATCTTTAGGACCCGTGGGTAACCTTCCAAATATCTTGAAATCCCTAAAAATATTTTAAAACCTTCAAAAAGTCATTAAAATTCTTCTAAATCCCTCCAAATCCTTCATAATTTTCGAAAATCCTTTGGAATTCCGCTATGTCTTTTACGCTCTAACATGTACCTCTAAAATCCGTGAATATACTTTAAAATCTTTGAAATCTCTTAAAATCCTTTGTGAGCTGCATAAATAGCTCTTAATTCCTTAAAATACCTAAAAATATTTTAAAATCCATCAATTCTAAAATTTGTGGAAATATTTTGGGATCTTTTGAAATCTCTCAAAATCATTTGAAATCCCGTAAAATTTTTGAAACCCAATTGGAACCCTCTAACATGCATCAAAATATTTTTTAATCCGCGGAAATCGTTCTTAATTCCTT
Organism: Melikaiella ostensackeni; assembly: GCA_032362435.1. Taxonomy (NCBI): domain Eukaryota; kingdom Metazoa; phylum Arthropoda; class Insecta; order Hymenoptera; family Cynipidae; genus Melikaiella; species Melikaiella ostensackeni. The sequence goes on from JAUMHM010000086.1 coordinate 8,143,244, forward strand.
AATATCCCTAAAAATATTTTTAAATCCATTAGAATCTTTTAAAAGCCGTTAAGATTCTTCGAGATCCCTCAAAATCCTTTATAATCTTCGGAAACCGTTTGAAATTCCTTCAAATCTTTCAAAATATTACGAAATCCTCTAAAATCCGTGGAAGTACTTCAAAATCTTTTGAAATGCCGGGAACTTATCAAAACCGCTTTAAACCTCTCCAAATCCTTTAAAAACCTTTTAAATCTTTGCAAATCTTTTGAATTCCCGTGAAGTCTTTCGAGATCTCATGAAATTCCTTCAAATCCCTTCAAATCTTCGAAACTCAGAATCCCCTGACATCCTTCAAAATCCTATGTAACCCGCGGAAATCGATCTTAATTCCATAATGTTCCTAAAAATATTTAAAAATCAATCAAATCTTCTGAAAGCCATGGCTCAAAATTCTTCGAGATCCCCTCAAGTTCCTTATAATATTCGGAAATCATTCGAAATGCCGTTCAATCTTTCAGAATCTTACGAAATTCTCTAAAACCCGTGAAAATACTTTTGGAATATTTTTAAATCCCTTAAAATCCTTTGAAATCCCATGAAATCATCGAAAATAGAAATCATTGAATCTTTAAATCCTTTAGAATCATTTCAAATCCTGGCAAATATTTTGAATTCATGTCTATCTTTTTAAATAAAATGAAATTCCTTGAAATCTTTTCAAATCTTTGAAATCCAATTGAAATCCCCTGATATCATTCAGAATCCTCTGTAATCGGCGGAAATGATTCTTAATTCCTTAAATTCCCCAAAAATATTATAAAATACATTAAAATCTTTTAAAAACCATTTAAATTCCTCGAGATCCCTCGAAATCCTTCATGATATTTGAAATCCTTTGAAATTCCGTTAAATCTTTCGAAACCCTCAAAAATACGTGGACATACTTTGGAATCTCTTGAAATCTCTTAGAAACATTTGAAATCCCGCGAACTCATCGAAAACGCTTTAAACCTCTTTAAATCTTTTGAAATCCTCTTGAATCTTTGGAAATCCCTTGCATTCCCGTGAAATCTTTTGAAATCTTATGAAATTTCGTCAAATCCCTTCAAATTTTCGCAATCCAATTAAAATCCTCTGATATCCTTCGAAATTTGTGAAAATACTTCGGTATTTCTTGAAATACCTCAAAATCTGTTGAAATCTCGTGACTTCTTTTGAAATATTTCTAAGTCTCTCAGAATACCTTGAAGTCCCTTAAAATACTTTGTCATACGCGGGAATCGTTCTTAATTATTCTTCATTCCGATAAATCCCTAAGAATCCGTCAGAATCCTTCGGTATCACTTGAAATCCCTCAAATTCTCTTGGATTCTAATTAACTTCTTTGAAATCCCTCTAAATCTTATAAAATCCCTTTGGAAAATCGAGATTCTCTTCAAAATTGTACTAGTAACATAGGTAATTTCTTCAAATTCTCGAAATCTTTTAGGATCACTTAAAATCTGTAAAACCTCTCGTAATCCTTTGGTATCGTTTTAGATGCCCTAAATCTTTTGTAATCCCTTGAAATCTAATGAATTCTATAAAAATCATTGAAAACCTTGTCAAATTCTATTAAAAATGTGTTATTTCTTAAAATACTTTGTAGTCCTCTGAAATACTGGGTAGGGGGTCACAAACGTCTTATGAATCCTTCCAATAGGCAGGGAGAAGGGGGTGGGTATACAATTTAAAAAATCATCCTTACGTAATTAATGAACGTTCTCTTCATGAATTATTGAAAACATAATATGAATGTTCTTCTCCAAAGGATTTGTGAATTGTATTTTTGCAAATACAATATCTGAATTCTTATTCATATATTTAATGCAGCGTTTTCCAGATATGATAGATGAAGTTGGCCAAAATGTATAAGTCAGTAAAACGCTATTTGAGCCCCGCGTATGGAAAGAAGTGGGAGATACGAAGTTACTGCATAATGCATTCTATACGCCGATATTCCATAGTGCCGATCGACAGGCGAAATCGCCTATTCATACACTTATCCGACGACTTTTAGGGAGCTCTCCAACTTTAAATAAACATTAGGGTACAAAACTCAGTACACAATGACGCGTTGAAGTAGCGATCAATTCTGCTTGGGCTATCAACATGGACCATTAAAATCAAAAGAAATGGGTGTCCAGTGATGAGTTTGCGACGAATACTTTTTCAAATCGATTACACAGCCACATACAAAAAGAGGTCAAGAACTTTTAACGAGATACATGTATTTTTATGTATTTTGAGTCGCTGAATCCGAATCTGAGTTCAAAATAGCACCTTTCACGATAAGTTTTCGACATAACCTCAAAAAACATCATTTTTGAGTTCGTGATGGGAAAACGTGAATTTTTATGGACTTCAAGCCGCTGGATTAAAAATGAAGTCAGATTAGTGATATTACTAAAAATTCCGCCACATAACTTTCAAAAAATATTGTTCAAGCAACAATTTGTAGGCCAGCATCGGATTTTTATGGATTTTGAGTCGCGGAACCTAGTTTTCAAGTCAGATCAACATAATAAGGAACGAATCTCAGGCAGTATTAAAAAAACATACCTTATTACAACCATCTCCTCTTTGGAAAGTCTTCTTCATAACATTCTTCGTGAGAAAACTTACTTTGTTTCTAGAGAACCATGAGTTCTGAACCTCTTGTGTTATGATTCATTCATAAGTCGTCAGACTGAGGTGTCGATTAATTCGCATTTATTGAATTTACTCAAAAACTCAGTGTCAATACCTGCTGCTGCACTAGGTACTGGAGGTGATAACAACTGCCCTGAAAAGAATTGTGTAGAATGATTCACCTTCTAGTCCAGTCAGTAACGAAGCCAGCGACGGTGCGCTGTCCTGTAGGGCGACGTTAGAGTATGAGAATGAAGCCGTAGTGTGTCCGGCGATGAGTTGGAATTGTCTTCATCAAAGCCGGAAAGCCCTCATACTTATCCCTGGGGAGGTATGAGGGTCATCACCCTCAGGACGGTGAACTCGCCTGCGATCGGGCCAGGGTCCTTAACGTGCGGGGATTAAAATAGCCATGGCTTCTTAAAATAAAAAAACTCTAGAAAAACGCACAGTTGTTTAGAACAATCAGGATCAATTTTGTTACATTTGTACGAAATATGAAATCCCAAAATATCAGAAGGATATTACTGAAAAAATTCGGGACATGTATGCAAAATACTTTAACGTTGAGTTTCCAAAATCAGATGAAAGCTGGACTCCTCATATTATGTGCTCCACGTGTCATGCAATGTTGTACAAGTGCAAAGATAGTGGAAACAATGAATTGTTACTTCTCCGTGAACGATGTAAAAGAATGGGGAATCTTCAACAAAAAATCAGTAACTTACAATACATTCTCTTCGGTAATAGAACTACAACTGAAAAAAACTGCAGACATTTCAGTAGACGCTGATACTTCTCATTCCAACACTGGAAAGATTGAAGTAGTACAAGAACATGGGAAATGCTCAAGCAGCAGTGAATATTCCGATACTGAATGTGAAACAACAAATAACGAATACACTACATATGACACAAAAACGAGACGTTCGGAGATGTAAACCCAAAAAAAATTGAATGACTTAATTCAAGAATTGGAATTATCTAAAAATGCTGCTGAACACCTTGCTTCAGCTTTGAAAAAGAAAGAGAATTTAGCAAAGGAACGAAATCAAGTGCTCATCGGAACGGAGAACAGTATTTTCGGGAATACTTTTATATTGATCAACAACTGTCTATAGTCTATTGCAAGGATGTTAAAGGACTTATGGATGAATTGACACCAGGAGTTTACAGAGATTAGAAGTGGAGATTATTCATAGACTTTTCTAAACGAAGCCTGCAGGCCGTCTAATTGCACAATACAAACGCATATGCATCGATACCAATAGATTATTCGATAAAACGTAAAGAAGTTTACAGTAATATGAAAATCATTTTGGAAAAATCAAGTGCAAACAACATAAACGGCAAATTTGTGGAGATTTCAAAGTTCTTTCAATGCTTCTGGGACAGCAATCAGGGAATACGAAGTATACTTGTTTCTTGTGCTTATGAGACAGCCACGATTGTGGTAATAATTACGGAAAAAAGTTTGGACAGAAAAAAATGTCGCTGGAAATAGGATCCAGAAACGTCATCAATGACCCATTAGTGGAGCCATCAAAAATCCTTCTTCCACCTCTTCAGATTAAGTTGGGTCTCATGAAAGAATTCGTGAAAGCACTAGGTAAAGAGAGACAATGTTTTCAGTACATAATGTCTCAGTCCTCTCAATTGTCCGATGCTAAATTGAAAGAAGGGATATTTGATGGACCTCAAATTCGACAACTATTGAAGGACGACGTTTTTGTTACTAAAATGACTTCAACTGAGAAAAGGGCATGGCTCGATTTCAAAAATTTTGTTGAACGATTCCTAGGAAACGTTAAAAGTCCAGAGTGGAAAAAAAAGCTTTCGAGAATGGTCGATAGTTTCAAAAAATTGAAGTATTTGATGAGCTTAAGTTCTTTCCATGGATTCTTATGTTGAATGCTTCCCTGAAAATCTTGGAGACTACAGCGAAGAACAGAGTGAAAATTTCCATCAAAATATTAAAGTGATGGAACAACGTCTCAAGTCCTCTCCTGTGAGATTAAATTAAAAATAACTGACAGGGAGGCATTTCTCTTCAAATTTACTCATATGTGACACAAAAAAATTTTTCAAATCTTGAAAATCGTCCACGAAATTTAGAGTGAATGTTAAATATTTCAATTTCCTTCTTTTTAGGGTTTCGTATTCGAAACCCTTATAAAATGGTTCAGTTGTCCGTCCGTCTATCGGTGCGCCTATAAAAAAACTATTATAGCCACGAGCCTGAGGTTTTGTATTAGATCTATAGACGACCAATACGAAGCGTTAAAAATTACTGAGAACGCTGAGAAAAATTTTCTTCTCCTAGAAATTACAAATTTTATGACGAAAGTCTTTTTGGGAGTAGGGTAAGGAATTAGGAAATGGAGGGGAAAGAAGACCACAATGCCGAAAGCTCTTCTTCTTGTCCGATTTTCTTTGGGGACGACTCGAATTGAGACTCTTGGCATATAGAATTGCAATAGAAAATGAAATTTTCTATGCTTTGAAACCAACATTAACGAAAATCAACATTAGTTGGTTTTTGTTATCAGTCATTAAAAGCTATGAAATTTTAGAAGATTAGGAAATTTTGTTTTTTAGACCACTATGCTGAAAGCTTTTCGTTTAGTCTGATTTTCATTGGCAATGGCTCAAATCGAAGCTCTTGGTATGTAATTGTAATGAAGAATAAAATTTGCTATGTTGTAGACTTTTTTTGTTTGTCGCTAATGGTTAGAAGTGAGGAAAAATGATGAAATTTCATTTTTAAGACCACTATGCTGGAAGCTTTTCTTTTAGACCCATTTTTCCGGGGATGGCGCAAATTGAAGCTCTTGGCGCGCAAATATGCAATAAAAAATAGAATTTACTATGTCACATCCTTCGCTTTTCGAAATCAGTGTATAAAAGATATATAAAAGATACACAAAATATGCAATACAAAATACAATTTTCTATATTATACTTTTGTTATTTTGAAAACAATGATTAAAAGTTGAGAAAAATGAGACAATTTCATTTTTAAGACCACTATGCTGGAAGCTTTTCTTTTAGACCCAGTTTCTTCTGGGATGGCTTAAATTGAAGCTCTTGGCGTGCAAATATGCAATAAAAAATGAAATTCACTATGTCACATTTTTCGTTTTTGCAAAACAGTGTATAAAAGATAGTATATAAAAGATATACGTCGTCTACGAAACCCTTCTTAATGGGGGCTTGCCGCCCACTTCAAAAATTGATGGTTTTGAATTAAAAAGGGGACGAAGCCCCTCTAATAATACAATAATATATTTGTCTCATTATCTAATTGATTCAAATCTTAATTATTATGAAATCTTTACTAGAGGGGGACGAAAATACAACCAATTCTATTAGCGTTCTTGAACCAACGGCAAAAGTTGTCATTTCGCATTGAAACTAAGATCAAAATAGTCAAGAAAATGAGTATTTTTTTCGTTTTCTTCCAAAACTGTTAATTTTACTTGAAAAGTGTCGAAAAAAGTTATGAAGCTTAATGAAGCACATTTTTTTTCCCTTAATCATTTTTGCATTGGAACAACCGTTTTCGATAAAATTCTAGATAAAAAATTAGAGGACTACTCCACTGTGAAATTGAAAAAAAAATTTCATTTTCTTGCTCCTTATAGTTTCGAAAATATACTGTAAAAATTTTCGGTGATATCTCGAAAATTGTCAAAGATATAGATGATTTTGTACGGCCTCGTCAAGGATTTGTTTATGCATTTCCATACAAAAAATATCGAAATCCGTGAAGAATTACCACCAGAACATTATTTTGAATTCTAAACTTTGATTTGAAAAACTCTGGCTGGAATTCGTACCCCAAACATTGAATGCGTTTTTTTCGAGACCATGTTTCTTGCCACTGCAGCAAAGGTTTCTCGAAAACCACTTATTCGATTTGGTTCAAATTTGTCAAATGTATTTCTAGATAGATTATCTCTCATCGTGCATGGGGATTTTTTTAATAACTTTCGGAAAAAAAAATTATTGAAAATTGCAAAAAATGAAAAAATACAAAGAAGGGTGCCATTTTGTCTAAAAGGAAAACAAGAAAAATCCCCGTGTACGACGATAGCTAGTCCATGTGTTCGTGTTTATTAATCTTGTTCGACTTTTTGTTTCGGATGATTACAGCGACCCGTAGCTCTGCCGCAGTCCAAAGAAACTCCAAATTTTGTTCGTTAATTATGTCAACAATTTGGACTTTATTTTAAAAAATTTTATACAAACTTGTAGGAATCACTTTTCGCAAAAGAATAAGAAAAAGAAAGCCTAAAGCCGTTGATAACTTTTTGAAATATTGCGTTTCAAACATTCTGAATTTTACAGTGGTGTAGAGCTTCAAATGAAAGGGGTGAAATAATAAATGAATGACTGTCCCAAGTGTCTGAAATTTCTAGTCCAATTTAGATCGTAAGAATGTGTTAAGAAAGATAACAATGCCGCATTTTATTGTGATAGTAGTAATTAATTTATGACTTCACTTTTCACTTAAAATTTTTGTCTTGCTTACTTATTTTCGCAAAAAACGGTTGGTCCAATAAAAAAAAGATTTCTTTCAATGAGCTTTACGACTTTTATTCATACATTTCTGCGGTTGAATCGGGGGG
>JAUMHM010000086.1:8150626-8160694 GCA_032362435.1 Melikaiella ostensackeni
GAAATCATTTTGATTTTCGTACAAAGTTTAGCCTCCAACTTTGGGTAACCTTTCCCAAAGTCAAATTCGTAAATCATAAATTCAATATTTACAGATCTGAACTAACTAAAGGAACCGAAGTCCGAGCTTTCGCTACTGCCCAGTTATCACGCACGTCTGGAGAAAGTTTTTGGAAAAAAGTCTCATCTCTTAGATTTTTGGTATTTTCTTTTCAGTTTTAACTAATTTTATTTGTTACTTTCAATTATTTACTACTTTAAGCTCTTTATAATTCATTAAAATTTGTTTCTCATTCCTAAAATCTTATAAAATTAACTTCCGTGAACACTTCATTATCAAAACTCGAATACGCAATTTTTTTTCTTGTTTAAATGCCTGGATTGCATAGAAGCATGAAGTCACACAGCCACACATAAGAAAAAGTCTGATTCTTTCGACGAGACACATGTATTTCTAGGCATTTAGAGACGCTGAATCCGAATCTGAAGTCAAAATAGCACCTTTCACGATTGGTTTTTGACAAAACCTCAAAAAACCGCAGTTTTTGAGTATGTGATGGAAAAACATGTTTTTTTTACGGGACTCAAGCTGCTGATTCCAAAAATAGAGCCAGATTATTCACTTAACTTGAAAGCCAGCATTGCATTTTTATGGATTTTGAGCAGCAGAACCCAGTTCTGAAATCAAATCTGCATAATAACGAGCAAATCTGTTAAATTATTCCAAGAACATACTGTATAAAAACAATCTCCACGCAGAGAAGTGTTTTTCATTACATTCATCGTAACTAAGCTTACTGCGTTTCTTCTGAACTGTGAGTTTTGAGCCTCTTGCGTTATGGTTCAATTATAAATCTTCGGGCTGGAGTGTCCATTCAGTTCCATCCATTGAATTGACTTGAATATTCAGTGTTATAACCTGCTACTGTGCTAGGTACTAGAAGTGATGATAGCTGCTCTGAAAAGAGATGTGTAGAATGATTCACCTTCCAGCCCAGTGAGTAATGAAGCCAGCGGAGGTGCACTGCCCTGCAGGGGGACCTCAGGGTATGGGAATGAAGCTGTAGTGTGTCTGGCGATAAGTTGACACTGTTCTCATCAAATCCGGAAAGTCCTCATACTTAGCCCTGGGAGGGGGGGGGGTTGAGGGTTATCGCCCCCAGAACAGTGGACTCGCCTGCGATCGGACTTGTATCCTTAACGTGCGAAGATTGAAATAACCATGGCTTTCAAATAAAAAAAACTGAAAAAAAAACAAATAGTTGTAAAAGTAATCAGAATCAATTTTGTTACATTTGTACGAAACATAAAATCCCAAAATATCGGAAGAACATTCCTCGGAAAATTCGGGACATTTATGCAAAATACTGCAACATTAAGTTTCAAGAACGAGATGAAAGCTGGGCTCCTCATATAATATGTTCCACTTGCAATTTCAGGTTGTACAAATGCACAGAAAGTGAAAACGATGCAATAACTTGAAAGACAGTCTCTCCAGTGATAGAACCACAAATGAAAAAACCTGCAGACATTTCAGTAGACGCTGGAACTTCTCATTCGAGCACTAAAAAAAGAAGGCAGTTCTGGAACATGAGACAGACTGTTTAATAAGCAGCAGTGAAGATTCCAACATTGAATGTGAAACATCTGATGACGAGTACACTACATATGTCACAAAAACGATACATTCAGAGAGGTGGTCTCAAAAGGAATTGAATTGCTTAATTCGCGATTTGAGATTACTTAAAGATGGCGCTGAAAACCTTGCTTTAGCTTTTAAAGTGAAAGGAAATTTAGAAAAAGAGATAAAGTCTAGTCTTCATCGAAACAGAGAAGTATTCTTGCTTCTTGTGCCGATGGGACAGCCGAGATCTTGGTAATTATTATAAGAAAAGAATTTTGCCGAAAAGAATGTCACTGGAACGAGGATGCAGGAGCGTCATTATTGACCAATTAGTGGAGCCATCAAAAGTCCTTCTTCCACCTTTTCACATCAAGTTGGGTCCAATGACACAATTTGTAAAAGCACTAAATGAAGGAGGATAACGTTTTCAGTATAGAATGTTTCAGTTTCCTCAATTGTCCGACGCTCAGTTTAAAGAACGAATAATCGATGGACCTTAAATGCAAAAACTGTTGAAAGACGACGTTTTTGTTACTAAAATGACTTTGACTAAGAAAAAAGCATGGCTTGATCAAAAAATCGTCGTTGAACAGTTTTTGGTAAACGTTAAAAGTCCAGAATGGAGGAATTGGTCCGAAGAATGGTCGACAGCTCCGAAAAATTGAAATGTTTAATGAGTTTGAAGCTACATTACATGAATTCTCATGTTAAATACTTTTCTGAAAGCCTTGGGAACTACAGTGAAGAACAGGGTGAAAGGTTCCACCAAGATATCAAAGTGATGGAACAAAGATATAGAGGCACATGAGATGAAAACGTGATGGCGGACGACTGTTGGATGTTGAAAAGGGGTTTGTCTCAGAACAAAAGAAAAACGCCGCTACGAAGATCTTCTGAATTCAAAAGAGTGCGTTATAATAAGAACAAATAGCTGTTCTTCCATCGAAAGTCAGTCGTATGCAGAACTATATATAAACGCCACGTCATCTAGGGCTATCTCATCAACGGCTAGAAATTCCACTGATCCATCAGTGATAAGTGTGCTACTGAGAAATGAGTGAGCATCCACTAATTTTAATTTAGGGAGTATATTCATACAAAACAAACGCTAACTTGACTTGCGTATCTGATTCGATGCCTGGAAGTACACAAATCTAATTTTGTCCTGCAAATCACCACTCAGACAATATTGTTTTAGGGTTTCGTTACAGATTCCCTAGTTATATCACTGAACTGATACAATATATGACTTTAGCAGCTTGAAATCTATAATAAAACGATGTTTCACCATCAAGTACCTGTAAATACGTTTTTTTGGAGTTATGTCGCCAACCAATCATTAAAGGTGCTATTTTGACCTCAAATTTGGATTCAGTGACTCAAAATACATAGAAATACATGTATCTCGTCAGACGTACTAGACTTTTTTTCTCGTGTGACTGTGTAATCAACAAAATTCAAATGTATCTCAGAAAAGCATGCTTGACTCCGTTAACGCGTACAAATTTCTGAAGTGTGGCAGTGATTTGCAATTCGACATTCAATTCGTCGATTATTGCTATAATTTGAAAAGCTCCTGTATAATGATCTTCGAATTTATCTTCTTTAACGTCTACTGAAACATATACGTACTGACAAGCCTCAAAATTGCGTTTGTTAATTTTTCTATCGTAATACTTTTCACAACGACGTTTGGTAGCCTCTAGACGAGCAAGGGCAAGTGCTTCTGTCTACAATTCTGTTCAAAATATCACCTACAAGTTCGACGTATGTTCTAGGTACACTTTCGTCCGCAAGCTCTGTAGGAAATCGAACCTTTCTACCAAAAACTATTTCGTAAGAAGTCATACCAGTTGATTCGTGTCCTAATGTATTGAAAGAAAAGAGGGTATACGGCAGCCATTGTTCTTAATTAGTTCGCTCGCAATAATTACGTAAGTATTTTATGAATAAAAATACTTAAAAATACTTAAAAAATACATAAAATACTTCGCTCCAAAGCCCTTAAAGATTGCGGATGATATACGGTAGATCGAAATTGACAGATTTCAAATAACTCAGCAAAACTAATCATGATTTGATTCATAAATTTCGAACCTTGGTCGATTCGTATGGATTTGGGACACCCAAAAATACAAATAAGATTTTCCGCGAGAGCTACTGCGACGTGAGGTTCATCAATTTTCGAGAGTGGTTAGGCGCCTGAGCACTTGCTTGGGCAATCTTGCCAGGCGCGCATATTGGTTTCCCAATTCTGCAATTGGTAAAAGGCCCACTGAATCGATCCGTACTTTTTCAAAGGACCTGCTAGGGGTATCTGTGATACGCATTGGCATTTTTGTTTCGATTCTAGTCAGTTTTCTTTTTTGACATGTTTCGCAAGTTTTTACATATTCTCTAATGTCATTCCTCATATCTTTCCGATAAAATCGCTCGCGAACGCTAGCAAGAGTCTTAGTTTCACCTTTATGGTCTCCTACCATAAAATCGTGGGATTCCCGTAAAATTTCTAAACACGCTGTTCCTCTGCAGGTATCTGCACTTCACCCGTACAAACAGTTTTTTCGAAATCTCCTCTTTCTAAATGCGTTCTGGAAATTCGCTCAATCATCGACAACGATATTTTATGAAGACCGTTTTCCTCTCGCGCTATTCTAAATGATTTAATATTCGCAGCATAACATAACATAACATCTCCCCATGTTCCTATCAAATCACTCGACTCATTTTCACTCAACTTATCATCATCATTATTATTCGTGTTCTGGACTTGATGTTTCAGCTTTCTAAAACTCTTCCGCCTTTCTGAGTGTCCTGCAACTCTGTTTTCAAGAGGGTTGGTGCGACCCCGGACCACCAAACCCCGGACGAACCAATCCCTTCCTCAGGGCACCCTTTCTCCAGGAAGCCGTTATCACGTTCATGACACATCCACTTTCTTTGGGGTGATGACCTCGCATGTCAACAAACCCTCACCTAGTGGAGGCGTTTTGATCACCGGTGATTCTCCATGTCCAGAAGAGGAGCGACTCTTCCCTTCTTCTCTGGTAGCCCATGTATTGTTAGCCTTTCGTTTCCTATAGATTTTTTCTTCTATCATGACACACTTTACCCCTTCATTGTCAGGTCGCGGCCGGTACGTACAATTCGTCCTGCTGTCGCAACACTTGCTCGCGTCCAACTCTTGATATTTAAGTGAAACGACCTTGGGTGCTACACGAGAGCTCGACCCAGAATTCGCACTACCTTCTTTCTCTAACCCGACCTGACGGGGTGACGGTGGCTAGGGTGGAGAGCTTCATGTTTGACAATCGTCATTGTCTATCAAAAATACCATTCTCTCACTTTCATTCTCAAAACTTTGATCTTCATCAATCTCGCCATCTGTCTCAGAATCCTCACTTTTTTCATTATCCAACCTTATATTCAAATTTGCAAAAACCCTCTTTATAGGATACTCATAGTAAAGCTCAATATTTTCGAAAGGAGTAACACAAGCCGTTCTGCCTTCTTTTATGGAATTGCCAGTGCTATCCCCTTCGCTTTTCTCATTTTTCTTATTGACATTCTTCAGCTCTACAGGATTACAAAACAGCGCATCTGCATTGGCATTCACACTTCCTGGTTAATACTGAATTTGAAAATCATATTCCTGTAACTTTACTTTTCATCGAGCTAAGTGTGAAATTATCGTGGGATCTTTTAGTTGATCTAACCAGATAAGAAAACGATGATCGGTAACTAGTTTGAATTTTTGACCATAAACGTACGGCTGGAAATGCTTCACAACGAATATTATAGCCAAAGGTTTTTCTCTGTGGTGTTATAGTTAAATCCCGCTTGACTTAGAGTACGAGATGCATACGCAATTAGTAAGTCTTTTCCTACAATTCTCTAGCTGAGGATCATATGAGCAATGTTAACGGTTTTGCAATAGATGCGAAATCGAGTAAAAATTGGCAATGGTATCCAGCTAATCCTAAGCGCTATTTGATATTTTTAAGACCTTTTGGGCAAGGAAATTCACTTACGGTTTCTAATTTTTTCGGATCAGCTCTCACTCCTTCTTCAGAAATTAGATGGCCTAAATACCCTCTTTCTTTACATAAAAAGCGACATTCATTTGGTTGCAATACGAGTCCAGCCATTTGTAAAAAGACCAATAACTTTTTGAATTTTTCGTCATGTTCCTACAGAGGCTTCGCGTAAATGACAATGTTATCCATATAAACAAACATTTCAATACCCTGTAGTCTCGTAAGTACGCGATTCATTACTCTTTGAAACGTATCTGGCGCATTTTTGTAGCCAAATGGCATCCGGTTGAACTCGTAGTGACCAAGGGTGTAGAAAAGGCCGTTTTGTGCCTATCTGCAGGCTCGACTTCAAAGTGCTGAAAACCAGAAGGAAGATCAAGCACTGAGAAGTACTTGGCACCCCCCAACTGATCTGAAATATCTGTGATATTTGGCAGCGGGTAGGCATCTCCGACGGTCTTTTCATTAAGGGCGCTATAGTCTGTGACCATTCGCCACCTTTCATCACCCTGCGAATCTGGCTTTTTGGAGCTCACTCAGGCCGGTGAATCGAAGGATGATTTAGAAGTTGAAATGGTATTGCAACCTTTCAAGTTTGACGTTTCCATTCCAATCACTTTTTTATGTTTCACAGGGTAACGATGATAATTACCTTTATTTACTGGAACATCGTCAATAGTAATATTCGCTTCAAAACGTTTGTACAACTCAACTTGTCGCTCTGAAGAAAGAATTAATGAGGGAATTTTTGTATACTTTTTAGAAGACTATTTTACTCTTCAGAATTAAAGTTTTTCAAATCAAGAGCAAGAATAATTTTCTCAAGTCTTTTATTTAGAGTTCTTTCGTTTTCTTTATCACTACCAATCCTTTTCACAAATCTGGGGATCTAATCGACAAACTCTACTTCTCCCAAAGTTACAGGGGAAACTGAGCCAGGTCTTTTTTTTGAATCCTTGAAGATTTCGTTTGAAGCTGCTAAGTTTTGTACATTTTGAAAATATTTGTTTTTAGACGTTTTTTTATTTGTTAAATAAGTTGATAAGTATTATTTGCCGCTATGTCAAAGTTTGATTAGTAGTTTACTATAATGATTCTAATTTTAGTGAAAAATGAACGTAAATTTTAAGCACTGTTTCCTTTTTTTTAGTTTTGTGCCAGCCTCGCTCAGGTTTCGCCCCCACGGTTTTCCTCTTCTCTTGTAAGTTGCCTGGAGATAATTAGTTTCCAATATAAAAAAATTTTGATTCTCTCTTTATAATATTTCAGGTTGTGTTAGTTAACCACGTTGGATTGTCAGCAACGTGCATTTGAGGTAGGTGATTATTTTATTACTAATAACACTGGAAGTCCTCAATAAGTCCGACTTTGATTCTTTCCTGTAATAGCCTTGGATATATAATGGAGCGACTCCAATGTCAACAGACAGGGCCTTATGAACTATTTCCAGTAGGAATACATAATGTTAATTAACTTAATTTTGTACAAACGTAGATTTTTGTTATCATAAGGTATGGGACCTTTTTTAATAATGAAGAATAATTGAAGAGAAGAGAATTTCCTGCGTGTATTTAAAAATAAATGCGAAATATGCACGCGAGTGTCTTAGCGCGAATAGCCAGATAAATAACCCACGAACCACAGCTACTTCAACAGTAGAAATTAAGGTTACTAATGCGAATAACATAACAACGATCTCTATGCCACGTAACAATAATATAAATAGCGTTACAAATACCACAGCTGCAGGGTCCTCAAGTACAATTTCGCCACCTCGCGTCAAGCCACCGCTTTTTCCTCCAGTAAACCCAACGAATGTGTCATTTGATTATGCACAAATTTTTGGAATGCCTAACCCTTTCAACATACCAGACCAGGCATTCCCATCTGAAACAACTAAGAAAAGTGATAGCCACTTGAGACTTCCGGACTACGTTGTCCAGAATACAACGGATACTCATAATAGGAAGCCGATCTCAGACTATCGGAGAACAGATAGATTAGAAACGCCACACCCGGTACCACACGTGTTGAAACATCAACCAAGACTTTGCACAAAAAAAAAAAATTTTGGCACAACCCGAAAAGACCCTAAAAAACATCTAAACTTGATTGATTATTTCCCAACACAACGGCCTTGAGAGAACGAAGATCTCAGAAACAAGACCAGAGAGAATAGCCCCGGTCTCGGTTGAAAAAAATTAAATAGATACAGCCTCACGTCCTTTAACAATAGTCGACGTAAGGAAATTCAAAAGGAATTTCCGCGAATCGACTTAGGCGTTGTTAAAAAAAGAAACTTTAGACCCAGCCCACAAGAGGGATAGCGGAGAGGTGATATGGGATTCAAGGACATTCATACCCGCGATTATTCCACGGACAGGAATACGGTTTATAGTAATAAATCGGCTAACAGGAATCGATTCGAAAATAGAGACCTAGGAAAGATTGTCGTGGGTTGGAACCTTACTTTTAACGGTAGGAGCGACGTAAGCGTGGATGGCTTTCTAAGCAAAATCGAAGATCGTAGAAGGCTCACTAGAATATCGGATGAAGAATTATTGATAGCTATGCCAGTCTAATTGAAAGGAATACCGCGGAAATGGCTCAAGAATCACGGAAAGGAATCTTAATGTTGACGCATATTCCGGCAAGGCTTTAGGTTTCGCTTCGGCGAAGATGACTTTCAAAGGAGAGTCAAGAAGCAGATAAAAGCGAGGACACAAGGTGGATGAGTTTACTGATGACTACTTAACGAACATCCAAAGCCTGATTAACCTGCTCGAAAACGAAATTCCGATAGTGTGACCAGCCGGGACACTATCGAAAAGGTTTTGCGGCCTCTAGGAGTCTCCTGTGCTATAATTGTAAAACCGTAGGCGTCACCACTAGGGATTGCCCAGAGTGTTTGGGAAATGCCAAGGAGAAGTAGTAAACGCGGTCCTTACACCAGAGATCGTGAATAAAACTTCGGCAAGCCCCCTTAGACCAAACCCGACTGTCAGGCACTTAGACTCCGGAAACACGACATATCAGGCTTCAATCGACGTGAAAGAGTTTCAGGGGATCAGCATGCCCGATGACGAACTAGGTTTCGAGACATCATCGGTCAGCGATAGTATTACAAGCGCAAATGGGCCTAAAGAAATTGTAGTAGATACTCAAATCCACGATAACCCTGAAAATACGCTGCCATACTGCGTAACCGAATCAGCCGGCCTAAGGCAGAGTAGACCTTACCCCCTCTTAGAGGGTATAGAGATAATTAGGACGTTGGAGGACTGTATTTAGGAATCGGAATCGATCAGTGGAATAGTGGAGACTACTGAGGTTACCAATAGGATTCATATGGTGGCAACTATCGACACGGTCCACTCGATACGTTCATCGACAATGGTTCTCCTCGCGTACTGATTCGGAAGGCGACGTGGGAGAGAATAGCTCAAAATTCTCGTAGACAATTCGATTGCAATTAAGAATCGCGAATGATTGTAGTGAACCTAGATACCGAATTGATTTTGGGGCTGAAGAGCCAGGGAAAATTCGACATGGCATTTGTCTTGCATTCTAGGAAGGTATTTATGCCAGACTTCCAGGGAAAGCATCACCTCTTAAAGCAATAGTTCGTGGACGCATAGTATCTCCGAAGGTACAGAAAATAATGTACGAAGAGATTGACAGGTTGTTAACAGAGAGTATCATCGCGGAGTCGTCTAGTGAATGGGCTGCTCCAATTGTGATGTCTCGTAAACCTGGAGGGAAGTATCGTTTGTGCTTAGATTTTCGGCAGCTAAACGCTATTTCCAAGAAAGATGCGTACCCTCTCCCTAATATGACCGACATATTGAGACAATTGAAGGCCGCCAAGAATATATCCAAATTAGACTTGAGTGCCGCCTTCAATAAGATTCCGCTAGATAAAGATGACTATCTTTATACGGCGTTCACCGTACCCGGAAGAGGGTTGTTTGGGTTTGAAATGATGCCCTTTGGGCTAATAGGAGGCCCAGCGGCCTTCCAACGACATATCGATAGGGTAAGAACGCCAGAAATAAGGCCGAACGTCTTTAATTAACTAGATGATATCACAATTGTTACTAAGACGTTCGATGAACATTTATCGTGGCAAGGAAGGGTTCTCGATCGCATTTCGGAAGCCGACTTGACGATAAATACAGAGAGAAACAAGTTCTCTTGTTCCGAAGTTAGGTACCTTGGATTTTTTGTCAATAAGGATGGCCTTAAAGTCGATCTCGATAAGGTGGAACCAATAACTTCTTACTACGTCCCAAAAACTGTCAAACAACTGCGTAGGTTCATGGGAATGTCCTCATATTATCGGCAATTCATACCGGGATTCGCAACAGTCGCATAACAGACCACGCATTCAACCTACAGACCGACGCAA
>JAUMHM010000086.1:8198319-8215588 GCA_032362435.1 Melikaiella ostensackeni
TGGGGGGGGGGGGGGCTGGTGTAACTGACCTTTTTCTTGATACGTCCATGTCTCGCTACCATACAACACAGTGGGTGCAAGTACAGAATTATATATTGCAATTTTTGCTTTATTCGTTACATTTTTATTTCTAGCAATAGCTCGTATACTGCCGATAATCTTTCTACCCTCGTTTATACGTCTGGATATCTCTGCATCTACCTCCGTCAGCAGTAAATAAACTTCCAAGATAAACGACCTCATCAACTTGTTCTGTCCTCTCTTCGTTTAAGGCAATGTTGCATACTGTTTTCTCGCCCCCCCCCCCCCCCTTCAAACACGATAATTTTTGTTTTACTCATTTTAATCTTAAAATCCATATTCTTCATGCTGATATCCAGTCTGCTCATCATTTTCTGCAAATGGTCGACTGATTCTGCCGTAACAATCTTATCATTTGCAAATGCCAGTCCACGTACTTTCACTGTTTCGAGATCAACACCTTCTTGGTCTAAGAGAGCCATTCTTAGATATTTGTCAATGTATATATTGAACATCCACGTTGGACTTCCCAGATCCTTTCCTTAGTTAATCCCACGACCTTCTCAATCATTGTTTTGGTAAATATTTTGCCCACGTTATTTAGTAGGCTAATCGCTCTATAATTAGCACAGTCGCCTTTATCACCCTTTCCCTTGTAGATTGGGACGATAATCGCTCTTTTCCATTTATCTGGAACTTCATTATGCATAATACACATATTTATAAATTCGCAAAGCCAGACAAACAAATATCCTCCACCGCTCTTAAGCATTTCAGTGGTGATGCCATCCACGCCAGAAGCCTTACCATTCTTTAGTTTCTTAATCACGGATATAATGTCATTGATAGCAATTCTTCTTCCGCTATCTACAACGGGATTGTATAACGTATCCTCTTCAGTGTCACGGTTGTTATGCTCCATAGCTTGATCTCCATACAATTTGTTGAAAAAATTACTCATACTGTCTTTCACTTCGTCCGAATCCCATACCATTTCACCATCAGCATTCTTAATTCCGATTAACTCAGTGCTAGTACTTCATTTCCTAATTCTCATGACCCATATTTAAAATAATTTCTTATTTCTTTAAAATCATTTTGCATTTTTTTATTTTCTTCCGCTTTGATTTTATCCTTGCTTTCTTTGATTAGTATCTTAGCATTTTTGTATCTATTCCTATAATCATTTTCTAATCTAGTCCTTTTCTCATAGCTAAAACCTTTAATATTTAAGATTCTCGAGTACGCTTGCTTTTTTTCGTTAACAGCCACGCGGATTTCATCATTCCACCAAACATCTCCAGCTTTTCTTCCTACAGCCGCAGTACTGCACACTTCAGATGCACTCTTGAAGATGCTATCCCGTAGTATTTTGCATGCACTCTCTACATTTTTATTGCATAATTCCGTCTTCCAGTCTTCTTTATGATGCCCTAAATATTTATTCAGCTTTTCACGGTATACCAATTTGACTTCTAGTTAGGTACTTCCGGCTAAGTTCACCATACCAATTTGACTTCTGGTTGGGTACTTCTGACTAGGTTCACCGAAATTCGGTGAGCATGAGCCAAATATTTCCGGTGTGTCTAGACACTTCTAATTTAAATATTTATGAAGATTATGTATGTACATCAATAATTATGTCAACAAAATGAGCTTAACTATCGCTACCAGTGTTCTTTCGCTTGTAGGAGTCTATTTCGACAGCGTAAATGATCAGCTAATTAATTTTGACAATAGAAAAAAATTAGAGAAATTTTTCACCGAGAACTTTTTTCTACAAAATAAGATGAATGTATTCGAATATATTATCATTTTCGACATGACAGAAAATGGCACGTGCAAATGGACAAATAACAAAACAGCCGTATTGAGATGGGTGGGTGCATTGAATTCTATCGACTGACGACGTACCAGGGATGTTGACATTTTCGGCCTATAGGATTATATTTTTCATAATATCCCGTGGACATTCTCAGACGAAATGGGCTATTGTGAGACTTCAACAGAACCCGTCCCGCATCAGGATATTGGTGGACATGCCAGTAAGATACCCTGGAGATATCTGCAGGATATTTGAGATATCCCTGCGGAAATTGCTATATCCCTGGGACATCCATATGATATACTCCGCATTATCCCGTTGCACAGTAGTTCAGAGATGGATTTTGCGGACAAATTCGTCCACAGGTGACACTTTTTAACTGAAATAAGATTTCATTTTTTAGAAATAATCTGCATTAAATTTCTCACAAACGTAAGAGAGCCCATTTTTTCATTTTCTTGTATGTTTAGTATACTTTAACAAATACAGCGAAAAAATTGTTCACTTCAACGATATAATTTGTCATCTCCAAAAGAATCACTTAAATAAAGTCTTTGTTAGTCAGAACTAATGAAGACAGACTCAGAAATCGCAAATATTCTATTGTAAATTGTATTTAATTATTATAAATAATTTATCTAAACAAATGCTTCAGCATATTAGTTTTTTGTAAAAAAAAATATTTTGTCTTGACATCGTTGTAATTTATTATGAAAATGATATTAGTAACGAAAAATTCTCATAATTTGAAAATTTATAAACAGCCTTCTACTATGTCAATTGGTCTGCCTATGAAACTTAATAGTTTAAAAAATTGTTTAAAACTTTATAAGCTGTTTATAAATTTTCAAATTATGAAAATTTTTCGTTACTGAAGCCATTATAATAATAAATTACAACAATTTTGAAGCATAATTTTTTTTATTAACAAACTGATATCGTGTCGAATTTGTTTAAATAAATTGTTTTTAATAATTAAATACAATTTTTAATAGGATATTTGTGATTTCTAAGTCTGTTTTCATTAGTTCTGACTAACAAAGACTTTATTTTAGTGATTCTTTGGGAGATAAAAAATCATTTCGTTGAAGTGAACAATTTTTCCGCTGTATTTGTTTAAATATTGTTAAACACACAAACAAATACAAAAATTGGCTCTCGTACGTTTGTGAGGAATTTAATGCAGAGTATTTCTAAAAAAGAAATCTTAAATCGCTCAAGAAGTGTCACATGTGAACGAATTTGTCCGCAAAAATTCATTTCTGAACCACTGTGCGTTGCTGTACGGGGATATTCTATCCATATGTTTCGCTGTGAAGGCAAACACCAGGGCATACATTTGATTCAATCATATCAATCAACATTGTATTGGATTATAATGAAGTAATTCTTTAATGTTAGCAAAAAAATTGATTAAAACACCGGCACAATATTTTATTGATATCATCAAACATTTGATTGGCTGTATCACCTCCAAATTCCTTGTTTGATTCTGATTAATTCAAACACACATTTTTCGGAGTGTCAGCTTCAAAGTGAATAAATATTTTTCTCTGAATCAAATTTTTTTATTGAAGAAGTATTTGGTGCGAATTTAAATTGAATATTTAAAAATTAACAATTTAATGTTTTCAAGTATTCATAACAGCTATAGTACAATTTTTTATTAGATTTTGTACCCACATTGTTTTCACTATTTATCATTTATCAATTTTTTGTGCGCAATTTGTACATATAAGTCATCCCTCACAACAAATGATATTGGAGAATATTTCGTTCATTTTCCAGAATATCCAAGAGACATCTCCCGGATATTTACAAGATATTCTACTTACCGAAAATGGTCATATCCCTGGGATGTCTATGAAGTTCATTGTGACTGCTCACTCCCATCAAACTCATCCAAGGTCCACAGTTGCTCATAGTTTGGTCGTTTGAACTCATTCTGCATTTAATTCGAAATTTCCTCTCTTTTAATCTTTAAATTATTATTTTTTTTGTTGGAATTTCTAAAGTAAATTTCGTATATGTTTATAAGTTATTGAAAGAACTGTGACTTGTAATTTTTATTTTATTTTTTTAATTTACTGTCGTGCTGTCTTTTTTTGCACAAATTTATCATTAAAATTTAGAAATTTAGAAATCGGAAATAGCATTTGTGTGACCTGTCTATGAGCATTCGAGCAATGAGCATCTCCGGACCTTGGTCCCATGTACACGTTTCATTGACCCTCTCGCCCACGTTGTTAATTTTATAGCGTCTACTTTTCCCTCTTTTTGCATTTTGCATTATGCAGCTGCATTCAGGACTGAACTCGCTGTTTGACAGCTGTCAAATATTAACAGAGCAGGTGGTTGTTAACAAGGTTTTACGACTCCTGGACTCTTCAAAAACCGTAAGCGTAAGGAGCTCTTGGTTCTTGAAAAGTGGGTCAAACACGTTTTTAATAGGAAGATGTACAAGCGAAAATTGAGAATGAAGAAGTGAAGTGTCTGAGCAGAAAGAAATAAAAGTAGGAATAATGATACGGATACCGTTATTTTTTATGGAGTGGTTCGTCTCTTAAGGAAGAAAGCATGGTCCTTGCTGAGCACAATGTGTGGTTTCGAGTTCTATATGAGAAGATTGGATAAAAGCAAAGGTCTTAATGCAAAGTTGGTACCGTTATGTGGAAGCAAGTTTACTCTCAGGTTAATTTACACTCAAGATTGTTTTAACATCATGATTACTCGATAGAGTAACATGTTTACAGTAAATTTAAGAGGATATCGACATAATACCTTGAATTCTCGGATACATAAATTGATATATTCATACATACATACACATACACACACACACAAACATATATATAACATTCTATATTAATATGTGATATATTTATTGAGAATGTTAAAAAGGTTTTGTCGTATAGTACAAACCCGCTAATAGCCGAACTCCTTCCCTTCGTCCTAATCCGCTAATAGCCGAACTGACATATTGCTCAAGTTGCGTGCGCAACGAGAGACAGTACTGTAGTATGCCAAATGTTATGCAACATAACCTCAAACCATACCACAAATACGGCAGACAATAATAAGATAAATAGATACGTTCCTGAAATCGTGAGCGCGCAGCCGGAAAGAGAAATTCGGCTCTTAGCAGAATTGCCGGTTTCACCGACTCGGCGATTAGCGAGTTTGCACCGTAATTCCTTATTCAATATATCAATATGGATTAATTTTTTTTTTTTTTTTGAGGAACATATGCATTACAGAAGTAGTTGCATTAGTGATTAGAATTAGGCTTTGAAAATAACTGCTGTTATTTAACATCATCATTTAAAATGGCAGCAACTACAAATTCTCGAAAACCATTTCTAAGTAGGAAGGGAGCATCTGCGAAAAAATCGCGCGTATCTACAGGATCTGGGAAATTGACGCCTGAATTCGAGGTCGACTTATACATAAGAATCAGCATTTATCATTCACTCCCTTCTTACTTAGAACTCTCCGAGTAAAAAGGAAGCTTGTCGAAGCCTACTCTCTTAGAAAATTCAACCGCAAAATTTGTAGTCTCTTCTGAGTAAAAAGGGAGTATCTACAAGAGTAATTGCAAAATTATCAATGAAGTTGTATGTATTATACATACTAAGGTGGTTAAAAAATTCCAAAGTTCAAAAAATGCAATATGCTCTTGGAAATTCTTGTTTTTTAAAAAGAAGAAAGTCTCTAAAAAATGTAATTCAATCGGATGAAATCTTGCACTCCCGCATCGAGATCAAAGATTAAACTCTGAATATCTTCGTTATTTTCGTAGTTACAAAAAAATGTTTAGGACAATATTAGCATAATTTTTTATTGAAAACTTAATGGTGGTGTGTACTTTTATAGAAAAAAAATTAGACACATTTTTTTACATAATTTCCTTCTTCTTCTAATAATTAAGACTTTTACTTCACCTAGACTTCTATATATTTTCGACACAAATTCATTGGTACCATGTGAATTGTTTACATTTTTATTTAGTCCTTTTTATTTATTTTCAAAAAAGTCTTGAAATAAAAATGATATAAACATGAAAACAATTTACATGGTACCAATGAATTCATATCGAAAATATCTAGAAGTCTGGGTAAACTAAAAGTCTTAATTATTAGAAGAAAAAGTAAATTATGCAAAAAAATATGTTTATAATTTTTTTCTATAAAATGACACCACCATTAATTTTACAATAAAAAATTAGGCTAATATTGTCCTAAATATTTTTTTGTAACCACGAAAACAACGAAGGTATTTAGAGTTTAATCTTTGATCTCGATGCGGAAGTGCAAGATTTCATTCGATTGGATTAAATTTTCTCAGGGATTTCCTATTTTCTAGAAACGAACAAGAATTTCCAAGAGCATATCGCATTTTTCAAACTTCGCGATTTTGGAACCACCCTAATATATACTTGCATTTCGTCGAGAAAGGAGCAACTTAACTTCCTCCCTTTTTACTTAATGATATCTGAAGTTCTAAACGTTCAAATGAACGAAATATTTTTTCGAAATTCTATTTTATCTATATAAATATTTTTCCCACTGCAATTTAAAATAATGCACGATAAGTTTCTTTTTTAATTTATTATTTGAAATATAAGTGAACGAATATCTTAGCACTGATTCTAGTTTGCAAAATCATCAGTAAAAAATTTCGTTCATTTGAACGTTCAGAACTACAAGCACATTTTTACCTCCGTTCGCTGTTTTGGCCATTACGTCCTTTTTACTTAGAATGGCAATAATAGAAGAACAATTCCTTTGTAATTTCGATTAAGAAATAACTACATACCACTTATTTAAAATGTTATTATTAAATTTAAAATGTATGAAACTTAAAACAATGCTCTGGATAACCTGAAAAAGGCATGGCATTTTTTATAAGTTTCTGAAAAACCTGGAATTTGTTGATTTTCCTTTTTCTTTTGTCAACACGTTATTTTTAGTGTGGAAATTAGTCTTGAAAATTAACAAATACCAAGCCTCACAGTTTTGGTCATTACGTTGACTACCAACGTAAATCTTGTTAAATTTTAATCAATAATTATGGTCGAAGAAGCATTGAATGTTATAAATTTACCAATTTCAAATATAAGTTCAAAATTGTACAATTTTAAATTGAAAACTATTATGAAAGGATTAATTTGAGATTTAAATTATTGAATGTGTTGATTGAATAATTGCAGATTAAATTCGAAATTGGTCAATTTTACATTGCAATTTCCAAAATTGTATGTTTTGAAATTAAAATTATTCATTCACAATTTTGAATTGAAAGCGTTCAGAATAAAATAATTTCAGTATGAAAGCCTTCGAAATTAGAAATGTTGTAACTGATGACTTAAAAACTTTCAAAATTGAATTATTTCAAAGTGTGAAATTCAAACATGCGGGCGTCCGCATGAAAAGGGCCCTTATGGTCGGTTCTAGTTAAGGAGATATTCGCGTTTTTCTAAGTTAGCATCAAAATTATTATTCCCGGGTTTGAGTGGGGGATGATACTAGGACCTGTACTGATTCTAATAGCACTATACTCATGCCCCAAGAGCAACCAGAAGTAGGTATATATTATGTTCGAAAAAGAAATATAACATGTGCGCTTATGGCCCTGGCCAACTTTAGATGCATTTTTCTCGAAAAGCAGTTTTTGTAAGTTCCAACTTCAAAAATTCCCTGGTGACTCGTTTTTCAGCCTAAAGGGTTCGTCTTGGGCTTACAATGCTGGGAATTTTTCCGGCTATATGACCCTGTGCGTAACTTTATACCGATATAAGGGCCCTTTTATGCGGACGCCCACATATGTTTGATTTAAAATGTAAGTCGTTCAAAATTGTACAATTTCCAAATGAATGCTTGAATTTTCGATCGATTTTATTTTGAAAACGTTCAAAATTGAATAACTTTAAATCGAAAGTGCTTGAAAGTAAGCAATCATACAATTTTCAAATTTAAAAATTAAAAAGCTTAAAAATGAGACAATCTGAAGTAAATAAGCTTCAAATCGAATCGAAATTCAAAAGTGAACAAGATTTAAATGCGAAGGGCTTAAAAAATGAACAATTTTAAATAAAACCATTCATCTTGTAAAATATAAGAGAAATTTCACATTTCAGATTTGCAAAAAAAATTATTAGCTATAAAACTTTCAAAAGTTTGGACAAAAATGATTCATTTTACTGCGAATTGATGAAGAAGTTTTCGAATCTCAAGAGAATTTATAGGGTTTGAACGATTTCGTGTGTTAAAAAAGTAATACCTGGCAGTATTTGAAATTTAAAAGCAGTTTAGAATTTTAAGTATTATTCTTGAAACGAAACGGAATTTCGTGTACTAAGGTCTGAAAAATCTGAAATTCATTGAAACTTTGAAAATAAATGAAATAGTTTAATTATTATTGTTTTTTTGCGATTATAAAAAACGTGAAAAGGCCTAAAATTTTAAAATAAAAAATTTGTGTCAGCCCTGGAATTAAAAATGACCAAATTTGTGATTAATTTCACATAAATTTAGATTATTGGAGATTTATTCCTGTTTCATAAATATTAAAAGTGGTTAGTGTTAAGTTCAGACAAATTTGTCTGAATGTACGCAAAACTGAGCTGATTTGGAGTCAGATTTATCCAATTCTGAATTTAAGACTCAATTTTGAAAATGAGGTAATGGGGAATGAAAATAGTCAAATTTTTCTTAAATCTAAACAAGTTTCACTGCATTAATCTAAACCAAGTTTAAGGTGTTTTCGGCTCATGCCAACCCCGGGCAAGTCGCGTTGGCGGCCAGTCACATTCACGACAAGTCACATCGTGGCATCTATCAGACAAAAAAATTTGAAGTCCACAAAAAATTGGCAAAATTTCGGAACTTCACATTTGCGACTAGTCACATTCGCGACAAGTCACATTGTGGCATCTCTTATTTGGAAAAATTTGAAGTTCACGAAAAATTGGCAGAATTTCCGCAAGACACGCCTGTGATTAGTCACAAAAATAATGTAGGTCACACCCCTAACCCTTTTCAATGTCTCGTGAGGGGCCGGGAAGACACCGCTGTGATTGGTCACATAAATCATTTAAGTTAAACTACTCATTTTTGCTAATTTTTTGTGGACTTCAAATTTTTCTGAATGAAAGATGCCGCAATGTAATTTGACGCAAATTTAACTCGCCGCATTTTTGTCAACTTTCTGTGGACTTCAAAGTTTTACGAATGAGAGATGCTGCCTTGTGACTTGCCGGGGTTCGCATGATCCGGACCCTAGTAATTTTAAGTATTATTTTTTACTGGGTAGTTTTGCGGTCACTGCTTTCTTTTCTTTACAATTGAAAAAAATACCTAATTTCACTATTGAATCAGGAAGGCATTGTCTAAAGTACAAACAGCAGTTGTTTCTATTTTCGAGGTAACAATATAAAATTGTACACGCATAGTGAAAATAATTGGACGTCTGCTTTTCAGGTCAGTGAACGATAGAGGTCTTTCTTATTTTTCAAGTCTAGTGAAATTTACTCGGCCGACGTTCAACAAAAATCCGAACCAATCCGAAAAAAGTTCTTCATTTCGTTCGATCTAAATCGCTTAAAAATTAATCCGATTCAATCTGGTTCAATACAAACTTCCAATTCTAATCAATCCAAACCAATTCGAACAAAATGTTGTTCGATTGAATCGTATTGAATCGGATTAATGTTTAACCGATTTAGATCAAACGAAATGGAGAACTTTTTCGAATTGGTTCGGATTGATTCGGATTGGTTCAGATACAGGTTTCAGAATAATTCGGTTTGATATATCTATTCTTATTAGGGTGAACGTACTGGTTAATGACTATGCATTTTGTATAGACATGCATTTAAAAAATTTCAACCTGTATTTAATACCACTGAATTCAGCCAAAGCAAAGTTTAATTTAAATATCATAATGCTTTATAGGTAGCAAAGAAATTCAGCAAAGTTTAATCAATAAGTTTTTTATTATGAAATACAGAATATAATTGGATCTCTATCCGAAAAGGAATACAGATTCTGTTGATTTACTTCAGATAGCAAATATTTTGTCTCCAAGCATCCACGAGAAGTGGGGTAATCGGTACAATGGTTGCCCGCCCGCCAATGATCGGCCACCTCGTTTGAATATGCGAAAAGTTGTTGATGTTAGATCGAGTGTCCTGTTGTAGAAAATCATTATTGAATTTGGTGACTGAAGATACCCATAATTGACCCTTAAAATTATGTTCGAATATATCGATAAATGAGCGACCAACAACTGTTTTCAAAATCAGTAATCTATAAGCTGATGTGGCCAGTGACTATATTTTACCACATTATAGAGTCAAAAAAATCAAGAATTGGCTAATACTATTCACTTTTTTTGTTGACATTATTGTTAATTTCGTTAAATATAAATGATCTACCACTTTTAACGTCTAACTTACTATGTTCGTTGGAATCTTCATTAAAATTTATTATACATCTGTGTATTTTGGAAGTTTGTTTGACGCTTATAATGGTTTTTACAAATTGCTGAACTTAAAAAATTCCTTTAGTGCCCAATCATTGTACTGATTACCCTGGATATTTTCTTATAGAAGATTCATATTAAATTTGGAACTGTATACATCATTATTTCCAGTAAAGAGGACTGATAAGCAACTACACCTGGTTCATAACAGTATTATAAATTATATTGTATACTTTATATTTGTATTCGTACATCATTTTGATTCGAGGGGTTAATCACTCAACTTTTGAGTGAACACCACATTTCAAGACTGCAGGGATTTCAAAGATTTCGAAAGATTTCAAAACATGTCAAAAGATTTCAAACATTTAACAAAGATTTCAAAGATTTCATGAAGGCCTGTACACCAGATTTCAAGAGAGATCAACCCCTCGTTTTGATTCCATTTTAAATTAGGAACATCCTTTCTTAGTAGTGGAATTTCATTCAATATTTAGTAAAATTATATTAAACTAATTGAGTAATACGCGCACTTAAACTTTTATTATAAATTACATGAATGAAAGAATTCTTAATTCAATTAAGTATTCGGCCATTTATTTTTGCGGTCTGGGTATATACGGCCGATTTACTGGATTTAAAATGTAAAATATTTAAATCCCATTCGAAGTTTAAGGAAAACCGGTTCTGAATCCTTAATGCCATCAATTTTTACTCCACATAATAAAGATAATATAGTGGGCAGGCATGACTCGAACATCCGACGCGTTTTCATTTGATCTGAAATCAAGGACGATTCCATCGCTAGTAAACAAGAATCTTCTTTATGTTATATATGCAAACTAAACCATATTGCAGTATCAGCACATGCACGTTACATTTTAATAGCATTGCAGATGTTATAAAACTGATATGCACGTTAGTCTGAATACGAATCTTTAATAGGAAATTCCGTAACTTTAAGTATATATAAAGAAAATCATTGTGTATAACCCATTTTCTTATCACTTATTACGTATCAAATAGAAGTTCTTAGATCAGTCTGCTTAAAGATTTCTTTAATTATGTGTTTCATATTTTCATATATTTCATCTTGTAAGTAAATTAAAATATTCCTTGTTGTAAGTAAATCATAAGAAACTGGTTTACAATTTCTGATTATTTATGGAAGTTAATACCATTGATCCCTTGATTGATTATAATTATCGACTTTCCTATATTATTTGAATTATTAATTAGCTTCTAATTCAAGAAGAATGTTACTTAAAGTTTTATCTCTGTCTGATAAAGATCTGATATATGAATAAAGTTCTGATAAGAAACTTGCTATATTTTTTCTGATTACTCAAAGTTCCGGAAAATTAATTGATCGCATTCCGACTACGGAATAATGTAGAAGTAGTTCATTTAGGTTGTAATTGGGATAAAGTCCTCAAAGAAAAAGAATTCAAAGATTTCTTTTCGATTTAAAACTTTTAAAAAGGAGCAACAAAATTTCTGCTTTAAACACTTCAAACTGAAAAATTAAAACTTCTAGTGATCTACTTAATTAGGAAATGTTTGCAGACTTCACAGTGCTACTTTGAAAAATATATTAAAATCCTGACTGTTTTCGAGGAAAAATTTAAACTTAAGTATTTTGAAGTTCTTAAACCTAACTGCGAAAAACCAAGATGTGTACCGGCTCGTGCTTCATTAAACAAACACTTCAAAAAGCCTACAGTTTGAGAATTTTTTTTTTGAGAAGCAAGAATTAATTTTTTCTCTTTGGTGAAATTTTATCATATTAACACTTTTCGAAAAAGAACAGAAAGGCCGAAACTTGAAAAATCCAAATTCTTATATTTTCTTGTTTCGGAAAAACAAGAGTCTCTTAGGCGGATATAAACTGGCGCAACTGTTATTTTGTCGAAATTGGACAATTTGATGGGTTTCGTGTTCTGGATATTGAATTTTTTCTTTTAAAGGGTTATTAATAACTCCATATTTCTTTTTTAGAGGAAAACAAATTAAGAATCTTACTATTTTTAATGGACAGATATTTTATTTTTTTGTCGAGGCTAATTCTAAACGGGGAAAGTTGCCAATAGTAAAAGAAATGTTAGGATAAACTCGAAAGAAAAAACTGAGTATTATCCTCTTTAAAAATATATCGTTTTGTTTACTCAAATACATATAGTAAATAGCACTAAAATATTGAAGCAATGATTTAGCAATGATTTTTTGGGGCCCAGAAATTTCCCAAGTCGACCCTGACCTTGCATATCTCGAATCACGACTCGACACCATGGCGAAACTGATTCAGAATTTCTATGTTTCCTGTATTTCCGAAGTAAATTTAGAATCGTTTCGCCGTCGCGTCGCGTCGCTTCGGTGAAAGGTATTTTATTTGAATTTAAAATGGGCTGGTTCTGGTTTGCCGATCTGTCGATGAAGAGGGCTGAGTGCCTCGGATACCTCAGGAAAGAGCTCATGAAGCCCCTCGAGGAAAGGCGGAAAGGGGGTTCACAGTTCGACGGAGCGGTTAATGACCGAGAAACGAAAAAAGTCAGGATCGCGAGGTGCTCCCGACGGAGATGAGCGAGTCGGCGTCGACGATCACCTTTCGTCGGGATGATGTTAGTGTTGATGAGGAATCCCCTTCGAACTTCATGATGGGACCGGACATGGACCTGGTGAACGGACCGAATCCCTGGCTTCCGGCCTACGGCTTTCAAATCCAGCACCACAACAGTTTTCAGTCCACGCACGAGGATTTACGCGCTAATGGTTTGTTCTTTTACCTTTTACTTTGTCTTATTTATCTCTTTCTTTCTTTCTATCTTATTATAACTAGTTTGCATCACGCACTTCTAACGTCTCTCACATAATCAAAACTTTGAAAAACAGTTTCAACTACATTGAAGTAGATCGTAAAAAATAACTTGCCTGTAGCCTATATAGATCTCTACCCTCTTAACACTAAGTTTATAGGTTTATGATTTTACCACACTTATACAACGCGAGTGTAAGGAAAAATTACAATACCGGTATTGGAATTTTGCCTTACACTCAGCTTAGCCCACCTAGCGGATGAGTGACCCTCTACTTAAGTAAGGTAGGAATGTTACCTTGCTAGTCTAGTGCGAAACGTACTCGACTTAGGGCTTGGCGGTTAGGGTTCGATTCTCCGTGCCTGCGAATTTCGATTTTTTTTTAAAACTTTCTTCCGCATCATGACATTACGTGTATGGCAATATTACAGTACCAGCAATTGAAAACTACAATATCATGCATTGGAACATTACCTTACGTCTCGGAAATAAACTTCCAATACATTTAATGTAAAGTTCCAACAGAAGTTTTTAACGTTGTACGTATATGCGCGTTGATGAGTTCTCTTTTATCATTTTGAAGGCTCTTCAGAAAATATTTTTTTTAATGATACAAAACTGCCGTGAAAAAAAAAGAAAACCAGTAACTACATTTTCTATGAAATTTTAGGTATTGATATATTTAGGATCTTGCAAACTCCATCTTTCAAATTACGGGTATTATTTATTTGCTACTAAACAAATGAAAGTTCCAGCTGCCTCAGCTGGCCTCAACGTTAAAATATTTAGTTTATTCTTGCTCTGCTTGACTAGTCTATATCTGTTAATTTTGTTACCTCAAATAATCTGTAACTGACATAATTTCAACTGACTTCAGTCAAATAAAAAATTTAACTTTTTTGAAACGCCAGTCAATAAATTAAACAAATTTTAACTATAATTAAAGCATTATCAGCATGAAATAGATTCATTAGGAATTTTTTCAAATTGGGAATATAGATTCATTAAAGTGTTATCTAATGGCATCTGCAATTAGAAAGAAGTTGACTCTTCCAAATTTAAGATAATTGAAATTGAAATTAGCACCTTATGCACGTCCGTATACCAGGGTATCGAAAATCCCACACAGTTTATCTTAGCGGCTAAATTTTTCTTACGATTTTGTTTTGAAACTGAAAAAAAACAGAAGGACATAATAGAGGTTCTGTGAAAATTTCAGAATTTTTTGATGTACCTGAAGTTCTGAACGTTCAAATGAACGAAATATATTCTCCCAAATTTTATTTTATCTAGAAATATTGTTTCCACTAAAAAATATGCATTATAAGTATCTTTTATAATTGTATTACCTTCAATGTAATGAATCACAAATTTTGCACTTTTTCTACTTTAAAAAGCTATCAATAAAAAATTTCGTTCATTTGAACGTTCAGAGCTTCAAGCACTTATTTTTT
The DNA here is from genome assembly GCA_032362435.1 of Melikaiella ostensackeni. Taxonomy (NCBI): domain Eukaryota; kingdom Metazoa; phylum Arthropoda; class Insecta; order Hymenoptera; family Cynipidae; genus Melikaiella; species Melikaiella ostensackeni. The sequence goes on from JAUMHM010000086.1 coordinate 8,212,914, forward strand.
GCCATTTCGTTTATATTTTACTGTGGATGGCCACTGGATCGGAAAACCCGAGGAGAAAATGAGCAATGTTTGTTAGGTTCGAAGACTGGAAAAATCAGAAAATTAAATTATGTAAATTTATTTTTTGACCATGATTTTAAAAAAAAAAGTTAGTTCCGAAACTTACCCAGTCATTTCAAATGTCACTTGATATATTCAATTTTGAATGAGTCCAACTTGAAATTCTTTAAAATTGCTAAAGTTTTATATTTAAAATTGTACAATTTCAAATAGGTACTTCAAATTTTAAAGCTCATTGGGAATTTTAGTTTGTCCCGTTTCATGTGTCCGGTTGGACAAGCAGGTAACTATATGTATTTAAAATTGAACAACATTCGTACTGAAACGTAAAAAATTGTATGGTTTTAAGATGCAATTATTTAAAATTTGTATTATTTTGAAGAAAGCTTTGATATTTATACAGTTCTAAGTTTTATTTTCCGGTTTTAATTTTGCAATTAAAATTAAAATGATTGAAATTGAAAAAGTATAAACTATAAAGCATAATTTTACAACTCATGATTTTAAGAGATGTGATTGCGCGATTCAAATTTACAAAATAGTTCAATTTTAGGCATAATTTCGTTTCGTTCAATTTTACCCGCTTTATATAATTTCATTTGTTCAGTTTTTAATGTAATCAATTCGAAATTATTCAATTTTTAAAGTTTTCGAAATAATTTTACTTTGATGGTATCCAGTCTAAAATTCTTCAATTTATAACGCGGTGTTACTGTACAGTGAATTTATTTTTTGGTCTCGGATCTTATAACATTGGTCAACAAGGATGACCTATGTTCTATTTTATACCTATTTTTTGATGCTGAACATGAATCTGCCCTCTATTTTTTGCAATCAGGTGTAGTCTAATAGATATTTGCAACTCAATCTTTTAATAAAAAAATTGTTAACAATTTTTTTAGGGGTCGAAGCGAAATTTTTATAGACATGCGATAGTTCATTTCGATTCGTTTTTTAATACAGATTTTAAATATCTCCCCTTTTTTACAATAGCTACAACTTTTACTGAAATAATCTCAAAAAACTAAAAAAAAATAGTTCAAATTCCAGGTGACTGAGCCAATATCAGGAAAATAATATAGTGTATTGTGCGACCACTAGTCGCACACAATATTTTATTCAACAACCGCGAGAAATATCTCATTTCGCGGCCCTGTTGAGAGGGGGGAAAATAATAGCTTACCTAATTTATTGACGCAAATATAGCCCTCAGATTTCTTTTGAAGTTTTAATTTTGAGGTTATGGCATAATGGCAGTGTTGAGCAATGTTGCCAACATAGTCCGCGTTCCAAAACTATTAATAGTGAAGTAATGAAATTTCATTATTGTACTAGTGTAAAAACATGTTGATTATTTATACTAATCGTCAACAATCAGGTAATGTTTTATTTTTCCCACTCGAAACAGGTCCGGGAAATGAGATATTTCTCGCGGGTGTTGAATAAAAAGCATTTTTGCATATGGTCTACCATATTGGCTCACCCATTTGGAATTTTGGAAAACTGACATCAGATTCGTTATCAGCGACCCAAAAAACCGGAGAGTCAATAATTTTAAGTTATCACACTGAGTTTCTTAATAACTAAAATTTTTTATACTATATGCTCCTCGATATTGGATCAGTCATATTTAATTTTGAACATCTGACTTCATATTCGATATCAGCGACCCAAAAAACACTAGAATAAGTACACTCAAACCCCGATTTAGAGATCCCTGGTTTAAAGACCCCTAGTACTGCTGGCCGACTGCTGGTCCACCCAGTTTCTCCGGTGCGCGGGGCGTGAGACGGTGTTCAACCAAGCGTGAAAAGCCAGCAGCGTATAGACAAAGGCGCAGTGCGCGTGTACTCAAGTTCGAACTCACGTTCGGAGATTGCGTAATATTAGCAAGTGGTTCATACGTTCCTGATTGTTTACGGTTTGGAGAACCCCGCTTTAGAGACCGAGGCCATTGAGAGTACCCCCATCACGGTCTCTAAACCGGGGTTTGAGTAGAATTTTGAGTGCTTTGAAGCGTATAGGCTGATGCGTTACTGAACTTTGACCCATTTGGAAGCAGGGGTGCAAATTTTTCGTGATATTTCAAGAACGGATTATATGAATTCAAATTTCTTTTTAGATTATTGTTTGACATAAAAAAAAGTAAACAAATTTGGTCCTAGGTTATATTAAAAAAATAAGTAATAACTAAAATAGAGAATATTCAATTCCTCGTGAATTCTTTCCACTTTCTTTAGTTTTTGAGATTATTTCAGGAACCGTTGTAGCTATTGTAAAAAAGGGATGATATTTAAAATCTGTATTGAAAAAGGTATCGAAATGACTCGAAGCATGTCTAAAAAAATTTCGTTTTGACCCCTAAAAAAATTGTTGAACATTTTTTATTAAAAAATTGAGATGCAAATATATATTCAATTGCACCTGATGGCAACGAATATGTAGAAGGCAGATTCGTGTTCAGCATAAAAAAATACTTCTGAAATTATATGTCGTATTCAATGGGAACATAGTCATTTTTGTTGACCAGTGTAATCTTTAAGGGCATGTGACACAGTCAAATTCCTACATTACCGACCTCTTTTTTCAGTGTACCAAATTTTTTTTTGAACCAT
>JAUMHM010000086.1:8215688-8226243 GCA_032362435.1 Melikaiella ostensackeni
GTCACATATCTATTATATATATTTTTTTATTTTATATTTTGACTAATTTTTTTGACTTTGTACAGTATTCTTCTATATATTGATATGTGTATGGAAGAGTGAAAGTTACTTTTTTGACTTGTGCTTTATGTAAGATTTCAATTTCAGTTAACGTTTACCAAAGATGTTTACACATAAATCTGTCTTGGGTCGTAGTTTGGTACGCACGTGTTCTTTCTTTGATAAGACGCATAGATTTTGGTTTAATCGTGAAAAATGTTATTAGAAATAAAAAATTCCATTTTATGGTCAACTACGCAAGATACGAAAAAATGTTACCAAGAAAAATTGTTTATCTCAAATAGATTTACAAATTATCTTCAGATATTTTTCAATAAAACGCATAGTTCTTGTTTCAATCGTGAAAAATGATATTAAAAAAAAAAATTAATTTTTGGAAAAATGACACAAGATACAACAGAATGTTTAATGACTAAATTGTTCATCGAAGAAAGGTCTACAAATTTTTTCAAGACTAGTTTGTCATAAGATGGGTAGTTTTTGTTTTAAATTCTAATTTTGTCCAAATCTAAAGATGGCAGATCAATTTAGTAAAAAAAAATTTTTTTTCTGTCAGTATCGATATGTAACGAATGTGAAAAACGTAATTAATTGAATAAATTAAGGTACGGAAATTAATAATATAACATAAATTTAATATAATAGATTTTAACATAATATAGAAAATTTCGCGTTTTGAACGTACTTTAATCGAGTGCGAAGCACGAGAAACGTGATGAGAATGTATTCGTTAAAGCCGAAGGAGATTTAACAAAAGATAATTCACAATCACCAAATTACAGTTGTCAATGGTTCACTTTTAATTTTGAAAGGTCTCTGCTCAAATATGGTAGAAGTACAATGACCGAGCGCGTAGCGTCAGGTAAATATATTATCGAGCGCGAAGTGCGAGATCCGACAGACGCGCGCCCTCAGTGCGCTCAAACTTGCGAGCTGCGCGCGCAGTGCGCGATGAGATGTGCCCGCGCTGCGGGCAGATTTTTTTATTTCACTTGTTCTACCAGCGGTATTTATTATTATACTAATAAACCAAATCCTGTTTGTTTTGTAAAAACAAGGAATTAGTTCAGAGCTAATTTCAGGTAATAAAATAATACTCAGAAAAAAACAATCTCGAGTAGTACTAAAGTGAAACCACGGGTGGGATCCCAGAGTCATTTGTTTTACATTGAAAATAAACGAATGCAGTTATCCGATTCCAAAAAGGACACGCAAAAGATGATGCCGTAAAAAAGAGATCTCTAGTTTTTACAGTGTGAAGTAAGCGTAAACTCGTTCGGTTCCCCCCGCGTAACACTACTGGAGATGTAGTAGGATTTTTTAAGTTAAGGGTAGGGAAAAGGATGCATAGGAAAGTAGGGGGAAAGCATCACAAAGTCATCGTGCATCACGGTTCACATACACACGTACGCAAATACACAAACTGACTAATAAATCAATAGGAAGATCTGTACGCAAATCTACCTCAATCATATCCACTAAGCACAACTTTCACCTGGGTCCATAAGTATCAAAAACCTTTCATTTCAGACATCTAATACACCGCTAACACTCTTCGTCACACATTTCTTACAAAAAAATTTCCGCAACACATCCCTATCCTGGCATACATCTTTTAAAGGGTATAAATCCCACTTCAGTCAATTTTTAAAAACATCACGTGCGTCCTAAATTTCGACTCAAGACAGATTTATGTGTAAACATCTTCGGTAAACGTTAACTGAAATTGAAATCTTACAAAAGCAGAAGTCAAAAAAATAATTTTCACTTTTCCATACACATATCAATATATAGAAAAATACTGTACGAAGTCAAAGAAATTAGTCAAAATATAAAAAAATATAGAAAATACATATCACTTTTTCATACATATATCAATATGCAGAAGAATACTGTATACAAAGTCAAAAGAATAACTGATGGGCTCCTTTGAGCGGGTGAAGAGAAACAAGACATACGACACGCGTGTGTTAGAGCTTTGAAGGTCTCTCCACAATAGGACATTATAAATCTACACAGTGCGAATCACATTGATGCGGCATCGACGTTGTGGAGACAGCTTGCATTACTCTTTCGAACCATGGTTTCACTCGACTCAGGCGCGACTCCCCATATCGAGGTCAAAGATGTTTGAGCATCAAAAACTTAATTTACAAAGAAGGTGTACTATTTTATATGTAATCATTGCCTCTCAGAGTTGGCTAATAAAACATATTCCATACGTGGTTTTAAAGGTTTTCGAACTGGTACAAGCTAATTTGTATATCTTCACGGTACTACAAATAAATTTGAGACCCCTTATTACAAAAGTTGAGACAAAAGATCTCTCCATGTACTTTTTTTTCATTGTTTCTCTTACCAAGAGTTTTGTTTAGATTGTATGGGTATAACGTGAAGAAAACAGAAGGGACGTTCTGTGGTGTTCATATATCTTTGGCAGCATAGTACGCAATTAAATAGGCATGACTCGAGTGATTCCTATTTGGTATGTAAACATTTTTGCTGTCGAGCATGTACGCGAGTTGAAAACAAAAATGTAGTTCTTCCGGACGCGATTCCATTGGAGCTACGGCCTTCGAGAAGTTGGCACGCGATTGGTTTTTTGCTTGCACTTCGCGGCTCGATGCAAGGTTGCAGACTCCACTTTAAAAATTTTTCTGCAATGCAGTCTGCAATACAACAATTCGTCTTGCATGAGTGCTAAAGTACTGTGCCTTAGCATGGCGTTGCAAGCTGCACGTGAACGTGGAAAACACCTGTTGCTTCTCGCCTGTTGCTTCTTTTGATTACATTACTGTGGTCAGTAGGTACTCCAGAAAATCTTAACAGTCTTGAATTCACGGAGAGATTCATATCGTAATTTCAGACAAGGACTATTTACTATATTATTTTCTTTGAATTAAATACATTGCCGCCAAACTTATTTGTAGTTTATAGATAAATTATTCACATAATGTTTTCAATTTAAAAAATTGTGATAATATATTATATTATATTATAATAATAAACTCTATTATACAGGGTGTTTTTTATCTTGAGACATCGAAATATCTCGAGAAATACGCATCCAATGAAAAAAATGTCCGTAATAAAAACTTTTTATTTTCGAAGAGGAAAAGCGACGCCGCAAAAATTTACCCCGCACCCCACCCCTTGAGGGCGGTAGGGGGAGTATCTTCAAAATTTCGAATGAAAACCTATATTTTTTATTGCGTATTCAGATTTTCTATTAAAAAATACGTAAGTTTTATTCGAATTTTTTTTTTCGATTCGCTCCAGATGGCGATGCATTTGCAAAAAATGACATTGTTGACTATTCAAGGAATGCGCTTCCAAACGAAAGTAAAACAAAGATTCTTATTTCTCCATTTTATTCAAACAAAACAAACAAAAATAAGAAGACTTTGAACTAATTTTCCCAGAATTTTAAATTTATTTTTCAATGGCGCCAGGCAAGCCTTAATATGCCGTTCTGAGAAAATCAAATTTACTAGAAAATTGAACCCATTATCGAAAAAAAAATTTCGGATAAAACTTACGTATTTCTTAATGGAGAATCTGAATCTGCAATAAAAAAAAGTAGGTTGCCATTTGAAATTTTGAAGTCCTCCCCCCTACCGCCCCCAGGAGGTGGGGTGTAGGGTAAATTTTTGCGGAGTCGCTTTTCCCTCTCGAAAATGAAAAGTTTTTATTACGGACATTTTTTTCGTTGGATGCGTATTTCTTGAGATACATCGATGTCTCAAGATAAAAAAATACCTTGTATATTATATTATATTTTTATTATATTTTTTTGCGTTTTTTTAACTTTTTTCTCGGGTGTTCCTAGTGTTTCATCTTCAGCCAGGGATAGTAACATCCCAGTATAAGGTGTAGTCTTCGTTTTCTAAAACGGGCACTGGAATGTATCCATAGAAAAGGCATCCATTCTGTCGAGAGTCCTAGATTTAGGGCAGGTTGTTGATGTGTACTATAATGCCCGCTACATCATTATGTTCGTGCGTGTACTCTCTCTGAAGCCTTTACGTGACCACTACCAATAATTTGCTGGATGGATTCGTTGATATCTCCACACAATCTGTACTTGTCTGCCAAGTTTTAATGTAACATGTGCTTGCGATAATTCCTTGTGCTGAAAAGCCTATCCTGAATCGCTATCACGAATCTCTTTATTTCCGGAAGCAGGACGCCCTTCTTCAGCCAACTATTGGATGCCTCTCTGCCCACTTCATGTTGATCGAACGTTTTGGGGTGCTCGCCGAGGATAGCTTTTTGTCTGCATTGCGTTTCTAATTCCTCTGTGGTTTTTGCCCTGATGTCCAAAGCATCCTCGCAACTGTATAACTTGTGATATACACTGTTGCTTGACATCTATACAATGACTGTACCCCCTCTATGTCGTGGTAGAACTACGGTTTCAATCGCCGAATTACTGTTGTGCATTTGGTGCTTCGTCATTTCAACGCGGATGGTTGTATTTATCCTTTCAAGGTCTTTGTTCGAACATTTGATGAGCCCAAAAGCGTACGTGAGGACAGGGATGGCATAGGTGTTAGCAGCCCTGATTTTATTGACCGCATTGAGAGGACTTTCCAGAACCACTCTAAGTCTTGTAGCGATGGCAGTCAATAGACTTTTCTTAACTATCGTATGCTGAATACCCTTAGACTCAAGAGTACCCAGATATTTATATGACTCACCCTCAGCTATTGCCTAGATGTGATCCTAGTTCTCGTCCTCTAATTCTGCGGTCCCTAATTCTCCCCTGATTAAATGCATTATTCTGCATTTATCTAGTCCAAACTCCATGTGGATATCATTGGAAAACTGCCTTGTGACATGGATCACTGCTCCAGTTTCTCATTTGAACTAGCATATAACTTCAGGTCATACAAGTACAGAAGATGGGTCAGTTGATAACTATCCTCGTTTTCATGTACTTTGAACCTATGAGGCCTGATGTTTAGTGTTTTTCTCAGTGGATTCTGCGCTGAACAGAACCATAATGCACTAAAGGTGTCTCCTTGAAAGATACCCGTCATAATGGGAATTAATCGACTTATTCTTGGTTGCCCATGATCAAAATACTTGATTTTTGTTCCCTAAAGCATCATCGCACGACGTAAGAAGTCAATGATACGTGGGCAGATCTTGTACACTTTTAAAACTTCAAGCAAATAGTCATGTGGTACCAAACGAAACGCTTGCTTGCAGTCAATATAAGCCATGTGCAAGTTTTTTTTTATGCTTTCTAGCTTGCGTCATGGATACAGCGTCAATAGTGACTAGATCTTTACCGTTCCACGAGTTTTTGCAACATCTTTTTCACAGAAAAATGCCGATCCTCAAAAGTACGCCGATTGGTTGTTGTTCTGAGTTGCAACAAAAATGAGACACTGGAGAATAAGGATGCAGCTATGTTCCTGGTATAGTTTCACACTTGAAGTATTTTCATTATGAAAAAAAAATTATTTCGAGAACATAAGAAATGAGCTTCAACAAAAATGATCCCACTTTTTTCTGTGTTTGTTCTTCTGTTAGGATGTTATTCTCGTCGCAATGAGAGTAAACCTTATCTGCAATTACAGCTGTGAAACACTTATAAATCGTTGGGAGACAGGCTATGGTTAAAATTCAAATGGATTTTGAGCGTCTGGTTTTTTAGGCAACATATACGTGGTACCTTTGAGCATAAAGCCTGGCATCAGATCTGGTTGTTCGATGATCTTTTGGAAACGCCTTGCTAACACAGGATGCACACTCGTCAGGTACTTGTACCAGAAATTGTGCACCATTTTCGGGCCTGGGGCTTTCCAGTTACTTGCCCTTTTCAAAACCGCTGAAACATCTGAGTCTGTGATGTTAGTAGGCTCCATTACAGGGTTATTGCTTGCGCTTTGTTTCTCGAGCTGGAGCCACGCAGCTCCTAAGTTGCTTCTGTTTGTTTTTCCCCAAACACCCGACCAGTAATCAGCCATGTCTCTCAATTGGGGAACTTCGGTGTCTTGCTGGATATTTTGCTCTCTTCTTAGTTTACGCTAGAACCTCCCTACATCTACCTGAAAGGTTCGATTTTGCTGCCTTCTTGCACTATTCTTACTGTGCCGACGCAGTCTAGCAGTAAGAACATCAAGTGTCTCTGCCGTTGGTAGTCTATAATCTCATCCAATACAGCTGGTGCCAATGTCTCGATGTTCCGAAGGTGGATGTTTGTAGTAACATGGCGTATCAGCTTTCTGGTTTTATTTCCTTTCTTATATTGAATCAATCGACTCAATTTGCTTCTTACTTTGCTGACAATCATATATCCTCCATATCTAACATGACATCGCCGAGGCTCATTATTCTTGTTGTTTTTTAACTTTATTTCGGGCAAACCCATTTTTTGTATCATCAGCCGTGGACTATTTTAAGTATCTGTTAACTTAAAGATGTTAAAATTTTAAAACGATGTTTGAAACTTCTTGCGAGGATGTTGTATTGAGATAAAATTTAAATTTAGATCATAATGTTTCAGTAGCTTACATTCTGATGATCAAGGAAGTTTCTCACAATGTGACAGGTGCTTAGTAATACTTCTTGTTGAGCTGCTGCCAGTACCCTACTGACTGCTAGGTGCTCGAGATGTTCAGCGCATCTTGCGTGCACATTGCCTGTAGCCGAAATCACAATAGGATGAATGGATGCATGTTTCACCTTCCTCCATATTGTCTGTACTTCATGCCGTAGCTCGCTATACTTATGGATCTTAGCTTTATAGGCTGCCTGCAAGTTCAGGTTAAGTGGACAAGCAATGTCGGTGATGTAGACTCTTCCACCTATTTTGTTATGCATCACGATGTCGGCTCGATTGGCTCGGATATGATGATCCGTCTAGATAGTAACATCCCAGCATAAGATGCAGTCTTCGTTTTCTAAAACGGGCACTGGAATATATTTATAGAAAGGTGTCTATTCTGATAAGAGTCCTAGGTTTAGAGCAAGTTATTAATGTATAATGCTCGCTACATCATTATGTCTGTGCGTGTACTCTCTCTGAACCATTACGCGACAACCATCAATAATGTGCTCGATGGATTCGTTGGTATCTCCACGCAATCGGCACCCGGCGTAATGCGAATTAATCTAGTTATCCTTGGTTGCCCGTGATCAAAATACTTGATTCTTGTTCCCCAAAGCATCATCGCACGACATAGGAAGTCGATAATATTTGGGCAGATCTTTTAAACTTTGCAACATAGTTTTTGTTTTTCTGTAAGGATGTTATTTTCGTCGCAATGAGAGTAAACCTTATCTGCAATTACAGCTGTAAGGCACTTACAAATCGTTGGGAGACAGGCTATGGGCCGAAATTCAGGTGGATGTTGAGCGTCTGGTCTTACAGGCAACATATACGTGGTACCTTTGAGCAAAAAGCATGGCATCAGATCTGGATGTTTGATGATCTTTTGAAAACACCGTGCCAACGCAGGATGCACGCTCGTCAAGTACTGGTACTAGAAATTTCCAGTTACTTACACTTATCAAACCGCTGAAACGTCTGAGTGTGTGTTGTTAGTAGGCTCCATTACAGGGTCATTGCTTGCCCTTTATTTCTCTAGTTGGAACCACGCAGCGCCCAAGTTGCTTCTGTTTGTTTTTTTCCAAACACCCGACCAGTAGTCAGCCATGTCTTTCAATTGAGGAACTTCAGTGTCTTGCTGGATATTTTGCTCTTTACTTAGTTCAAGATTGAGCCTTCTTTCATCTACCTGAAAGGTTCGATTTCGCTGCATTCTTTCACTACTTTTATTGTACCGACGCACTCTTGCAATGAAAACATAAAATTTCTGCCGTTAGAAGTCTATAATCTCATCTCATATTGCTGTTGTCAATGTCTCAATGTTCCGACGGTGGATGATTATAGTAACATGGTGTATCAGCTTTCTGGCTCTATTTCCTTTCTTATATTGAGTCAACCGACCCAATTTGCTTTTTACTTTGCTGGCATCCATATCCAAGCTGATTTTCTATGATGTATCTCGTTCTCTTCCTGGGGCAAAGACTACATTTGTGGGCCTATTTCTACGGCCCAACATTTTAACGACTACCACAGCTGAACAATACACAAGAGTTTACACCTGTAACGTAGTTAGTTCTACGTTCAAATACATAGGTAAAACCTTGTTGTTTAGGTGCCCTATTAGTGCATGCAGATCCCTTGTGATGTACGTCTTTGTCAGGGAATGCCTTTGTGTTGGTTCTACATCTCTGACTGGTCAGCTAGATTCTGTTCCTTTATTCTTGTGGCTAGATGCGGGCATTTAAGTAAGAAGAGACGATGATATTCCTGCTTCACACTTTGCCTACTACTCTCTGACAAAAAAAGGCGCATAACATCTCTGTTCATATGGTATGTCGATTTTAATCGACCTCTTGGTTGCTGAATCTCTGCTTCTGCCTCTAGTTGAATCAGGCCATTTGCTTCTGGCGGATTTGGTGGTACTGGATCATCATGAGGTTGTGCAGGAACATCAATAGCACGGTGATGTTGTAATGCTTTACCGGTCGCTGCTGGATCTTGTGGTGTAGCTTCCTCTAACTGATGTTCATTATCGCCTTTTTTCCCTGCCGACTCAACCTGTCGTTTAATCTCTTACTGTAACTTTCTGTATATGAGGATACTTTGTAGCGAACTTCATCCTGAGATTGTATCCCTTTTCGTGTTTAGTCTCAAACTTCGTGCTTTCGTAATAGAGACGCATCAATTCTTCATTGTTCTATCATTTTATCATTGTTATATTCCAGTTCATGCTCTCCCACGGTATTCCTGTTGAGGTGGTTGGCTGCAGATCGCTTACGCTAGCCAAAGCATCCTCAGCAGGCACAGTTGATATTTCACTGCTTGCCTTTGTCGCAGATGTCTTGCTGGACAGAATTTTGATCTGCGAGATCTGTCTGACCTTCACGCAACATGAAAAGGTCCTTATGACCGGTTCCAGTTTAGGAAATATTCGCGTTTTTCTAAGTCAGAGACAAAATTATTATTTTCGGGTTTGAGTGGGGGATGATACTAGCACTTATATTAAATCTATTGGAAATATACTCCTGTCCTGAAAGCAACCGTAAGTGGGTATATTTCATGTTCGAAGAAAAAGTATAACACGTGTGCTTATGCGACTCAACAAGTTTAGATGCGTTTTTCTCGAAAAGCGGTTTTTCGAAATTCCAACTTCAAAAAAGGCCCGGCGACTCGTTTTCCAATCTAAAGGGTTCATCTTGGGCTTTTAATGTCAGAAATTCATCCGGCTATTAAGCGACTATATGACTATACATCACTCCATACAGGCCATAAGGGCCCTTTTTCATGCGGACGTCCACATGTACATATTGGAAGTCTCCATAACAGAAATTATTAAAGAATATGCATTCAGTCAAATTCTTTTAAACTCTTTTTAATTTACTTAAAATCTTTCGAATTCTGATGAATTCACTTTACAATTTGACTCTAAACTAGTAGCTTTCTCCTAATGATTATTAGAAATGTTTACCAAATTAGCTACTGAAGAACTTCGCATTATTAGATTAGTATATAACTTCTTATACTAATTCCATTTTGAGAATAGTTTACTTTGTAATTTTTCATAAAATTTTCTCTTATTATATGTAGAAATTAAAAATGATAAATTTTTTTCAACTTGTGCTCATTGAACTATGCTTAAAAAAATGTACTACAAAACAACTCTTTGAAAAGTAGACATCGTCTAAGTTCTGCATGCGTATATTATATATGTTTATATTTTATGTAAATAAATATATAAATATACTTCGAAGGTAAATTAATTTTCCACATCAGATTCACGTAAGAGGTGTGTTTTAATAAGGCATCTAATGGTCGCATTGCGCGTAATGAAAGTTACACTCTGCAATGATTACGAAGCTAATTGATTTATCGTAGATGCAACGCAATGATGTCGGGAAACGAGTGATACGATTTTCATTAAGAAATTAACGCATGACCGAGTAGACCGAGAACAGTGTTACTCAATAATTTCAGCTGTTGAAACTGGAATATCTTGCTCGTCTGCTGCTCTTCGTTCATTAACGATTTGAAATGGATATATATATTAATGATTTGAAATGGATATATATACATAGTTTAAAATTAATAGATTTCTATTCAGACAACAACGCATTCAACTAAACGGTTCACGTGGAGTTGATGCAAATTTGATCTTAGCCGATGTATGCATTTTTATTGCGATAGTCTTATCGTCGGGTGTACACTCGTGGAAAATACCATCCCTGGACGACTTGCAATTCGCAAACTCTAGCTGATTACGATTATAACTTGTGCGAAATAAGCAGACGATATTAGCGAGAATGATGCTAATTATTTGTAATGAAAGGTGAAGTTTAATTGTGCCCTTTGATTGTTCCGTGTCCTTCACAACTTGACTTTTAGAGATCGATTGAAGAGGTAAAGACTAAATATAGATAGGTGCTAATAATGAAA
>JAUMHM010000086.1:8226343-8240001 GCA_032362435.1 Melikaiella ostensackeni
TACTTTTTGTCAGATTTTCAGGTCTGTAAGCTCTAAAAAATTTTTTGGCATATTGCTTTTTGGCTCATTAATGTACACCATTTTAACCTTTAAAATGATCCTTCATTCATTGAGCTACCATTTTTTCTTCCTTTACTTTTTGAATGTCAAAGGCAGAGGACTCGAATTTTCTCGCCGATAGTAGTCGGAACAATATGGGTAACGTAACGCTTTGGTCGCTGTAGGCCCTACTAGACTTTCTAGTAGTGTTCTACACACTATTACATTCTAAATTGTCTTCAGAGTGAACATCAGGCATCATAACCTCACTCTCATCGCATTCCTGTCCAACTTTTTTAATTAAGCGGAACTTTTTGCTCCGGAATCGCCCCTGCTCTTGCAGGCGCCGTATATTTCCCATAGTTTCAAACAATAATGCGAAACACAATTCAAAACTATAGTTTAAAAAAAAATACAAAACTTAAAAGCACTGGCGATTCACTGCACCCACTGCACAGCTGCACTTAACCTTTCTAACTTTACCATAAGAAGTATACAAAATATGTACGCATATGACCGGCTCCGAATCCGGAAACCTCAAAAAGCTCAAAATTGATATTTTAGGCAATAAGGCAAATATTCTAGGAATTCTCTGGTCGAGAACAGAACGAGTTTTTTCCAGACTAGACATTCTGGTCGAAGCCCCACTAGATACATATAGGTTCGCCATACCTGTACGAAACATGGAATTCCTCAGTTGAGCCCGACAGGGCCCGCATCAGTTTTTTCTAACTAGAAATTCTGATTGGGCCCCATCAGATCCCTACTTCAAATAGGGAAAGATGGGGAAATTTCTGCACGGGCCCGTTAAAATAAAAAAATAAAACAGTTTTTTTGCATATTTTCGAAAATTGTATTTTGTTTGAATCTTTAATCTTTTATAGTATTTCATCACAAATAACTTTACTTACACAAAATTCACCATAAAATGTTGGCCCATACGCGGAGAATTTTTTTTTACTGCAGTAGTCATTAGTGACTACAATAGGTATTATAAATTCTGTGGTTGTTGAAGAGATATTATGTCCAATTTACACACGGAGAATATTTACTCATTAAATTTTACACAACTTAGTTCGGTAAACCGAGGACATTACGGCATTTTGTTGAAATTTCACTTTCAGTCATGTAAAATGAAAAACCGTTGCAAAGTAGCTTGGTGGGCGCGTTTATTATATGGTGTAACTTCAATTGTGATCATTTCACGAACACTTCGTTTCCTCATAGAGGATTGTATTTTTATAAATAAATAATTCTTTGACAGGGATCGGGCTGATATATTTTCTATGATCATGATAAAAGACTGCTATGATAAGAGTATTTTGGATTGTAAAAGGAGTCTGAGGGCTAGTCTGGGGGATGGAAAAGGCGATTTCGCCTGCTTTTTTTATTACATATTTATTTATTTCTCATCGCTTATTATTATTTATTGTTTTTCTGCATAGTTCATAGAAGGTTTTTATATCATTCAGTAGATTCATGTCATCAACACGAATAAATTTCATACTTGAAGTATTGGTGCATTTCAAAAATTGAGAATTGATTATCCTTTAAACGTTAAACAAATTGACGAATCTGTATACATGATAATTTTATTTTGTCATGCCTGTTAAATACATCATTTGATTTTTCTCATTATAACAAATAAGTTTAGTAATTACAATATTGTTATATTCCTAAAATTAAGAAAGTATTTCTCTCATAAACATTAAAAAAATTTTGCAAATCTGCATATCATAACTTCATTTGGCCATAAAGTGCTCATTAATATATCATTCGATTCATGTTATCAAAATGAACACATTTGATATTTATTAGGTTATTATTAGGTAGAAAAAATTCGAGTTACAGAGCCTGGTATTACTGCAAATACTGGAATATAAATTCTTGAAATTTTGAATTTTTCAAATTCATATTTTGTCATTCTCACGATATTTAATGAATCAATCTAATTTTTTTGTTAAAAAATTAGGTATCTCATTAAAATCTACCTATTATTTTTTTCCTTAATATAATCAAAATTGCAAAAAAAAACACATCTAAAACGATTTTTGAGGAAAATATAAAATCGAATGAAAAAATTTATTCTCATCCGATCTAGCTCCAAACTTGATAAATAAAAGGCTTTATTCAGACGGCAATCCCACCAAATTTCATGACCCAGCTCTACTTGTTTTCGAGTTATCATAAAAAAAGTATTGTGACGCACACACACACGCGCGCGGATATTTTTTAAAAACCTCATTTTCGGACTCCTGAGGGTAATATTTAATGTGAAAATAGAAATTATCAATAAAAATTCATTATAACTTAATTTGCGATTCAGTAAGAAATAATAAAACTAATAAATAAACATTACCTGACAGTTCGGTGAAATGAGAAGTCGACTACCTAACAGTTAGGTAAAATGAGACCAGATTCAAGAAAAGAAAACACAGTCTACCTCTAAATACGTGAGTTCTACAATCTACATGCCAGTTGTGTAATATATCGTGCGCCGACAGAAAAGAAAATATTCTTCCTACTTCCAGATTCTGTGGAAGGTCATCGCTACTGCACACATCCTCACACATATCATACAATTTGTAAACATATCTTTAGTACATATACACAATTGAACTTAAATTACATTAAATTACAATATACTACATATATTATAATCGCTCGCTTTTAACGCTATTAAAAATCGGAAACGCTGTGGCGGGTTTCGAACCACTTAACCTACGTCTAACGCATTCTGTCGCTAACAACTAACAAGTGAACCGCACAGCTAACCTAAGACTTGGAATATCGAAAGAAAATTCTGAGTTACAAAATACTAGTATTTCAGGGCCGTACGGAAAAATTATCTGATCCCCATTTCATCGGAATTTCTTTTATTATAACATTTTATTAATAAGCGGACTTATAAATTTATAGGAAGTGATTAAAAACATTTCTCGGTAAAAACATGTAAGATTTGAGATGAAAAAGTAAAAGTAATTTCATTTTTGCATTCAATATTGAACAGTATCAAATATGAAATGTTGCAAATGAAACAATTCTGAAGTCAGTTTAAAACTGGATAATTTTTCATTTAAAAAATATTTTTAATATTAAATTTGAAGCCATTGAAATTGAACATTAAAAATTTGAAACATAAAATTTTTATAAAATTTAAGAAATTAGATTATATTAGAATTTAAGGAATTAGATCAAAAATCAGTTGTCCAGTGTCGTCCGATGTTTTTTCACCATCCGTTTCTTTACACGTCAATTATCAAATACATTTTGCTTTCATTTAGTAACTTAATAAGTAATATTTATTTGAGGAATATATATATATAATAACTAACTTTCATCTTAACTTTAACTTTCATCTTAACTTTCATCCTAACTTTCATCTTCAGCCCTGAGAATGTTGATGTGCCTAGCGCCTCTCATTTTACCGAACTTTTCGGTAATTATTCTCGTAATAAACGTTAAAATCTCTGAAAAAATTCTTCAATCTGTACTTTCCTTTAAGTGAATCGTTAATATCACAAGAAAGTAAGCTTTATTTAATTCATTTCATGAAAATTTACATTATTTTGCGTTATTTTATAATAGACTGCTATGAACATTATAAAATCCTTACATGAATTATTACATATCAGAATTTTCACTTTTCGACTTGAGATTTCACAGAACTTTTTTGTATTACTTATAGTTCTGTTTTATATCAAATAGTAAAATAACTTTAAACTTTCTCTAAATGCAGTAATGACGTCCTCGATTTACCCAACTAATTCAGTAACTTTTGATGAATACATTTTCTTCGTGCAGAGAAAATTTGTTCAGTCACCGTTACAATAAATTCGGTAAAAGTAGGACAGAATGATATTTCGGTAAATCTTGCAATCCAAATCGTATTCGTTACTGCATTTTTGTGAACGGTTGAATGCTGCACATTAAAGCGAGTATATTCTCATATTTTTCCTGTTAGAATTTACCAAAATGTTACTCTGTTCGACTTTTGTGGAATTGATTGTAAGGTTTAGCTACTGAACAAATTTTCTCCGTGTAGGAAAATCATTTTGAACTTTCAAATTCAAAAACCGAACAGATAGAAGACATTAACCGATTTAAAATGTTTTTATTCACTTTTTTCGGATGCAAAACCACAATTTTTTTGCTCGGTTCAAATGACAAACTCTACAGAATTGTGACTAGAATAACTCATACTTATTCTTAAATGCTGAAATCGATAATTTCCGAATGACTCGAAAGAAATCGTCGCGTTCCGCGAATGATTATTCTGTAAAAGTCAATGAAGTTGTTCGAGAATCAAGTCATACAAAGATGGAAGTCCAGAAATTCTCTTTTTTACTTATCTATTCACTTTTACCTTTTTTATTTCAAGCATGCTGGTGAAGATGATAACGAGAAACGATTTACTCCTTAAAGCTTCAAACCTGAAATGGTGGCCTTACTTTTTATCTATGTCAGCATTCTTGACTTTGTCTTTGTCTTTTACATCATTTATTTTTGTTGAGGATCATTTTAACGTGAGGTACTTCGACATTAATGCTTTTATTGTGCAGTGTGCACTGACTCATTTAACTGCTAGCAGAAACCAGAAACTATCAACTTACTCGCACTCATTGACTATCGTTTGAAAAATAATAAAATAAAAATAATCTGCTGAGCTTTGTGGGATATTTAAGAAATGCATAATATGCATTCGAGAACTGATTTGCATCGCGATGATTTTACTAAACATTCGATGAATTAATTATTCATGGTTATTAGAAAAATGTAATTAAGCTTCAGCTTTGATTCAAGGAAAGAATTTGTTAAAAAAGAATTAGCTTCATTTTTTGTATTTTCAGATAATTATTTACCTATGTTATATAGTTTCATTTGTCTACAATTTTTTGTTACACTATTTTATTATTCCTTTTTATACTTCATGAATTGTAATTTGAAGCTCACACATTAAGTTTGTCCTTTCTGGACAATCCGAGGGAAAATCTCTGCTAACCATATCAGAAAAAAACATTGTCTAACTCCCTTTTTATTTCCTCATTTATTATTTTTTATTCTTGAATGGAAGTATATTTGCATACGTGTTCGTTCAAATTTGATCATTTTTGTCTTTTGATGTTGAAATTTGTATTCAATTTTAAAATAATTCTGTTATTAGAATGTAACTTTTCGTAAATATTTTTTATTTAGAGATTTGGGTTAGTTATTTTTAGGATTTTAGTTATTTGGTTTCTTTTTTCGCTTTTGAATGGAAATTATTTGCATATCCAAATTTTGTCATGATTGTTTCTTGGATTAAATTTCATTTTTAATTTCGAAGAATTTTTATATAAGAATCATCGAATATTATTAATTGCTCTTCAGCTTGAAGGTGAAATTGCGAATCAATAGAAATTCATGTCATAAACTTTCATGAGGAAGTTCCTAGTTATTTTCTTCGAGGAAATCATTTCTTAGGGGATTCTTAAAACCCTTCATTTAAGTGGAGACTTTTTATACCGGATGGACAAGTAAGGACAGAGTAAGGTTCCGTTATGGATGTAATAGGCGTTGAAGTGGTATTACGTGTGTGGTTGCTCCATAATAAAGGAATAAAGTGCAGCAGGTGAGTAAGAGGGCGTTGAATGTCTCCGTTAATTTTTTTTTCTCATGCTTTAAAGTCCTGATGAGGAACTAGGAAAGAAACATCTCGGAAAAATAGAATTTCACCGAAAATTTCTGCACCTACATATAGTTTCGTCCAGTAGTATGTGGACGGCTGTTTTTCGACATTTTCTAAAATGCTCATAACTTATAAAACAAACTATAATTTTTTTGTTCAAATTACCAGAAAATGTATCCAAATTCTACAAAAAAATATCCCTAGGCGACGTCATTGAACTAAGTACCATAATTCTGTAAAGAGTCATTACAGAAACAGTAAGGATTTCAATATTCTCGTAAATTAGTGTATCACCGAAAATATTGAAATTTTTCAGTGTTCTTGGGCTCATTTTAATGGTATGCACCAGAATGCCAGGCAACCATTTACATGGTTTATATTCGGTTGCTTTATTGTTTGAAAAATGTAAATATTTTGCTGAAATTTTGGGAAATGGTCCAAAATATATAAGGGCACATCTGTCTGGCCCATTTGGGTTTTTATTTATTTATTTTTTTTGAATAGAAAATTTTTATTAATTTTTATCTTAGAATGGAAGTACTAACAGCACTGTAGTGCCCTAGCTCAAATTTAATTAATAAAATTGCATTATGTAGAGATAAATGACCATGGATTTTTTCAACGTATGACGAAAATTGAGAGATATTAATCATTTTCAATACATATTTGACACGAAATTGAGTCCTTTAAGATTTTGCAAATTTTTTTTCAAATTGAAAGCCGTAGTAAGTGTTGAATACTTTCAGATCAAAACATTAAAAATTGCTTGGTTTTAAATTTAAATCGTTCAAAGTGGCAGAATTAGGAATTGAAGTCTTTTAATACTTTAATAACTATTATTTCCGAACGATGAAAATAAAAAAATTCCAGATTGATGTTTTTGATATTAAACAATTTTAAATTAGGAGCATTTGAAATTGAAGGAATGTGAATTTAAACATTATTGTACAATTTTCATTTAAAGTATTTCATAGTTGAATAATTTTAAATTGGAGATGCTAAAAACTTCATAATTTTAATTTGATACTTCATAAATTGCATAATTTTAAACTATAGTAGCAAGTGAAATTGAATAATTTTGAATTTAATCCTTAAAAATGATATAATAAATTTTTTTAAGTGCAAAGAACAATTTTAAATATAAAGTGCTCAATTTCAAACAATTTTGAGATCAAAAATTTTTTAATGTATTGCATTAAAAACCATCTCGTTAGAAATTTAAATTGTTCAAAATTGTACAATTCCCAACTGAAAGTCTTAATGGGTTAAATAATTAAATTGAAATTGTTAAAAATTTATTAGTTTTAGATTAAAAATTTGTAAATGAGTACAATTTCCAATTGAAAGCCTTTAAAGTTAAGTATAGAATTGTTCCGCATTGATTCGTAAACTTAGATATTCTGTTTTGAATAGGCACTTCAAATTATAAATTCAGTTTTGAGAGCTTGAATTTTAAAATTTAAGTGACTGGGAATATTTGCTTTAAACTCGGAAAATGAGTAGTAATTATTTCTGAGTCTTGAATGGTCACTAAGGTAGTCCTTATTTTTCAAAATCATATTTTTTTGTTCTCACCGTCTAGTTTTGTTCGAATGCCCAAAAAAATAATCTCCAAGTGACCAAAAAAACATGAAGTTTCCCATTGATTTAATATGGGAGAAAGGCAACTTCTTGCATGTTTATTTGACTTATACAACATTTTTTTGGTCACCTATTCGTCACCTATTTTCTCATGCTATAAAGCTCATTTTGCTATACCTGTGTTTATACTCAAGGCAGTGCAACGAATCCGAGTACCTTCAACGAGATCGCTAACTCTTTTCCGAGTCTCTCAAAATCGACTAGTGACCCCCAAGCATAGTCCCCTCGACATGGAGCTTTTTACCTGGGATGTCACCAGCATCTTTTGAGGGGACCTACAGTTAAAGGTGGGTTTTGAACCACCAAAGCCCCAGTAGAAGTACGTGGAAAAATTTCCATTGGTACCGGCACAGGGATCGAACCCCACTTCTTCTGCTCGGAAGCCACATTTTGTTGAACGAATATTTTTCTCGGTGCACTGGGGTGATATGGGAGGGGGTATGGGAAGAATAATGTCTCGATGAAGGGGCGATGGGAGGGGAGAGGTGGAAGGGATGATTGTAGAGGGCTGTTCGTGTAAAGGGCGAGTTAATTGTAATGCCCATCGAGTTTGGGGAGGGGGCGGGAGATTATGTTAAGGATTAAAGGGAGGAGAATATCTGGGAGGGGTACTAAAGTAATTAATGAGGGGCAGGAGGCAGATCATGGTTTAAGCGGGGTGTGGTGAGGGGCATATATAAAAGGGGGTACGAGGGAGAGGGGCGATGGATTGAGAGGGTAGATGGGTCCTTCTTCGATTATTGACAACAATTCTAAACGAAAGGTTTTAAATTAAAGGATTTCAAATGGAAAAATTAAATTTTTGAATTATAAAAAAATTTATTCAGAAAAACATATATGACGACAGGCATGAGATTATATTTTCTATTTCTAATTTCTTTTTAGCATTTATATAACTAAATTTTATTCTCTAAAGGGTGATTCGAGGGAGCATTATTGTTAAAATATGATAGAGCAAATGTTAGTCTAAATTTAAATCGCTGCTTGGTAATTTGGTAATAATGCTAATTACTTAATGAGTCTAGCAAAGAGGGGAAAAGGGTTATTTGCTTAAATATTTAAGTCTGTGGAGGGTTTTAAGTATGACTGACATCGGTACTCGTCGATGAGAATCTCGTGCCGCTTCCATGGAACGCAGTGCAGTTTCACTTTCGCTCACGAAATTCTGGAATAGAATGCCTTACACAGACGCGGGTACTTATCGCGATTGCAGTTCATTAAAGTGGCCTAGTTTGTATTATATCGCCAGCCGACTAAGATTAAAATGTTTTTTTTTTACATACAAATAAAATATTGGAAACAAGTAATCAGAATAAGAATAATTCAGTGTAAAAATTTATATAATATCACTATTAGACATAGAAAAAATAGATTTAAAGAATACAAATTTATTATAGTCAATTAACATTTTGTAGACAATAAAATTCTGTTTTTAAATAAATGGAATTGTTCACATGGAAATTAGTAGGTATATTAAAGAAATTCCGATAAAGCACAATATTCATTCTTTTAATTATAATTTTTATTATACTCTGTTGAAAAAATCCTCGAGAAAATCCTCGTGTTTTATTTTCGAATGAGGAAAACATGATCAGGAAATCCGCGACGATAGTCAGGTTTCTCGAGGAAATGCGCAATAGTCAATTAATCCTCGCGGATGTTCTCACGTTTTTTCGTTCAAAAATAACATGAGGATTTTTCCAATAGGGTAGTTGTCTACTCAACAAATTTTAAACGTTTACTTGTCAGCGAAAGCCATTGAGGTATTTTTACTGTAAAATAATATTGAGCGATTATAAAGCATCAAAAAGAATTTTTTATATTATTAATTTTATGTTTTTTTTATTGTAGATACGTTACTGATGCAACAAGTTGACTTCCTGGAGACGATTCTCGAGGAAACTTCGGACGATTTGCAAAGCGATTCTGATCGCAGTGGCACCACCTACTGGTTAGGTTCAGACTCGGAGACGGAAAGTGTGATTCACATAAAATCCAACCAGAGAGCAGCAGGTACTTATAACTCGAGATACACGAGTGATTTTATTCTTTTTATTTTTTTACAGTGTACAATTAGATATTTATTTTTTCGTTTAATATAAATTTCATACACTCCAGTACATTTTTTCATGTTTTAATTTAAAAAAACGAACAAGTTAGAGTTACAGTTACAAAAAAACAAAATAATTCGTTATAGTTACTGACTAAAGTAACTCACATGACTTTTAAAGTTACGTTTATAAAGTTACTAATAACAATTTGAATTATTATTAAAATTTTAATTCTTATATATATGCAATTTAAAGATTAAATTTTTTCCCATTTTTATTGGTCAAAATTTCATCAGATTATGTGTCTTATAAATCTAGGTTGAAAGGATTTGATCAATTCTGTAACCAGATATTCTTTAAAAGGTAGAAATTTCATTGTTTTAGGAACAGGAACCAAATGTGAATTGGGGTCCCAAATATGGATCAGTAGTTTTTCTTGTATAAATATGGAAGTTATTTGTTAAATGGTTCATGCAAATGGTTCATTATATATTACACTAGACATTTGCCACTTTAAAAAAATAAATATATAAATTAACAGTGTAGAAAAATACTGATCCACATTTGAAACCCGATCCACAATTGATTCATCTACCTTCAGTTGTGAATATCTTGAAAAATATTGCGCATTTTTTCATTTACTTAGGATTATTTTAAACCCAAAATTTTACAGTTTTCGCCTAAAATTATTTTTAATACAAACAAACTTTCTTACATTCGGACAGGTTGGAAATTCAAAATGAAAACTTATAAAGTTTCTCATTTGCAAAAAATTTATAATCAAATTAACTCAAAAAGAAAAAATAGAAATGGATACCAATTTTTTACGTTTTGATAGATATTAAAATCTTTGTTATTGTTGAAATCCGCTTTATGAGCTTAAATATGACAGACATTGAGTTTATATTTTTCTATTTTATATTAATTTCAGGAAAAAGCTGTAGAATTTCTACTTTCAGATCAGCCCAAGAATATTAAAATTATTAATAATTATTTGCGAAATTATTGTTATTTTTTTTCATTAAAAATTTAAATGCTTCTATATCACTAGAACGTTGGTTTAAAAGATGAATGAACTTGGATATGTGGAGGCCTTGGGGCAAACGTCTGGTGGAGGCCCTTTTTTTGTATCGTGAATCGGGTGTGTATTTTGTGTATCAAAATAAAAATTAAATATTAGCCCACTTCTGATGCAATTGTCCCATGAAAAATACTGAGTTTGAAAATGATCTAAAATAAGGACGTATTATTTTCCAAAACTTACAATGGAACTTTTAGAGACTTTAATTTAGCAAATGAATCTATCAGATTTTCAAAATTCAATTCTCGCATAATGTCATTTTCAAAACTCAAAAGAGCTAAATTCGCGAGTCGATTTTCCACCATGCTTGTATGAACTCAGTTTTTGATGATTTGTTGCTAAAAACGTTTTTAAAAAAAGCTTATGTACAAGTGGTGGAGCCCCCCCCCCCCATTGGTGGATGCCCTGGGGCCTGGTCCGCCTGGCCCCGTCCTGCATTCGGCCCTGGTTAAACTTAAAAGTTAAAAGTTGAAATCCTTAAAAATTTTTGGCTAATCGATTTTCACAGTATTTGAATTTTCAAAAAGAATTTCAATTAAAAATTTCCAAATTTAGAAATGTTACTAATTCACCATTTTTTGAAAGCATTACAATTTAAAATTGTTATTCAATTTTAAATACTTTTACTTCCGAGTCTAGGTCTAGGGATCTGGATTACCGACCTTGCGCGAAAGCAAGATTGGTAGCCTATACATAGGGGAAGAAAAATATGAAAAATAAATAGAGTACAACAACTTCTTCCTTTGTTTTATATTCTATTTACATATGAAATACATTTTTCGAAATATTTAATCTTTTAGTATAAATAACTATTATTTGAAGGAAAAAAACACATTATTTGCTTGGAAACATACCAAATGAAATTGAAATTATTTATTTTATTTAAAGAAAGATTTGGGGATTGTAAAGTATAAAGGTTTGTCTAATTTAAAATTTGATATTTTAATTTTTTGAGAGCATTAAGAAAAATATAATTTTCATAGATGTAAATTTTGTTTATAAAGTAGATTTTTTAAAACTTATGATTGCATTATTCATAAATTGCTCACTTAGCACGTTTGTTATCGAGTCATGACGTAATAAATTGTTTCAGCTTCTGTTTTTTATGAATATATTTTTAGAACTTAGCAATGAACTGATCTGCGAAGAATGCTTTATTTAAAAGTCATTTGAAATTTCCAGAACCTCGTTCTTATTCTATCCTCTTTTAAATTTAAAATAAACTTATATCTGCCCAAAGCGCGTTCACATTCTCATCGAGCGATACGCGCGCGGTTTGCAAGTTTGAGAGTGCCTATTCCGCACATGTGTCGAATCTCGCGCTTCGCGCTCGGTCTTTATACTTCGCCCTCCTTAATGGTTTGCCCTTTTAAAATTGAAAGTCGCGTTTGTCACGTTTCGCACTCGATTAAAGTATGTCAAAAATGCGAAATTTTCGAGTTTATGTTGAACTCAATTATATTAAATCTATGTTTATTCATTTCTGTATCTCAGACTCTCGAAAATGACGCAAAATATGAACAGCAATTCATAGTTCAAAATTGTTCCTCTTCCTGAAATCTATAAAATTATACCCTAACCAGATGTTTACCTTGTGAATTTAAATAAATTTTTCCAAGAAAATAGAAAAAGTCGATAAA
This sequence comes from Melikaiella ostensackeni, assembly GCA_032362435.1. Classification (NCBI taxonomy): domain Eukaryota; kingdom Metazoa; phylum Arthropoda; class Insecta; order Hymenoptera; family Cynipidae; genus Melikaiella; species Melikaiella ostensackeni. Next base: position 8,238,464 of record JAUMHM010000086.1, read on the forward strand.
AATCGACTAAAATAGCATTTAATTCAACGAACTTCAACATTTTATTTTTAAAAACGTTTGTTTCAAGTCCAGTAACAATGTTGAACTAAATGCTCCTCTAGTTAATTTTTATGGATTTTCTCTATTTTTTCGAAAAAATTTGTTGAAATACAGAATTTAAACATCTAGTAAGAGAATATTTTTGAAGATTTCAGGAAGTGGAACAATTTTGAACTATGCATTGCCATTCATATTTTGCGTCGTTTCCGAGAAAAATGAGATTTTTAATCGTTAAAAATGAAAAAATCGTTTTTCTCAAAAATGCGTAGTACAATTTTTTTCTTTCTTGGCTTAAAATAGCCGGAGGGCATCCCCGAAACACGCGCTAAAGAGAAACTGGGTGTGCAAGCACTTTTAGGGTCGCGTGTATTTGTGTCTTATCAAAATTCGAATTTAAATTTTTTTCATCTTAGAATAATTTTGTAAAATCGATATTCGACGGACTAAAGTCCAAAAGTCAAATTTCGAATCGAATTATTTTTCCAGATCACTACATTTTTTCGTATTTTGCATAGTTTGGCTGAAAAATTGCATTTTTGTGGTCAACAATATGCTACTAAATATTTTTTTCGTATCTCGTGTCGTTTGGTTTAGAATTTCTATTTTCGATTTTTCATTAGAATTTTTTATGGGTATAAAACCACAATCATTGGCTTCTACAGTACAGTAGTACTCGTGCAAACAAATGATTGCCCGGCTTCTGACAGTAATATTTCTTTTTTTCAAAAGTACAGTAGTACACGTGCAAAAATAGTAATTGCCCGGCTCCTGACAGTAAATTTGAATCAGTGGAATTTCACTGAGAATCAGTGACGTACTTCTGGGTGTTTTGATCAATAAAAATTCAGTAACTTATTTACTGAAAAACCAGTGAAAAATTCCTGGTATTTCAGTGAGAAACTACTGGAATTTCAGTGAATAGTCTGTGCGTCACAGTGAATTTTCAGATTCAAATAGCCTGAAGTATGACACTGATTCTCAGTGAAATCCCACTGACTCAAATTTAGAGAGTACTATTGAAATTAATAACACCCTTTTCGCTTTTGCTGTCAAAAGTGAATTTATGACACTATTTAGTGTGGCAGAACACTCATAAAAGATGAATTTTATAACAGTGACGAAGTTCAGGTCAATGACTTTTTAGCTGTGCCTACTCGTACGCCTGTCGAATGTATGTACCAATCCCTTTCTTCTTATGCAATTATATACTAGTTTCTTTGCGAATTTCAAGCATCTCGTCTCGTTGAGCAATTTATGCTTGCGACAGATGCCATAAACCTGAAACATGTGAAATAAGATAAAGTAATGTTGCACTTTACCTTAAGCGAGGGTGGATAGGTTTAGATAAGTTGAATATTTTCTCAAGTTTACTGGAATTTGTCATTTATTTATTATTAAATGACATCTTTGCTGGTTTTTTGAGAGACATCGTTTTTTTATTGACCCAAAGTATATAAAATTGTAAAGAAGATGTTTTTTGAGTTGGCATTAGGGTCTAG